>VNJU01000083.1:0-11542 GCA_008042675.1 Drosophila seguyi
TTTTTTCGCCTATTCTCTTTCACGAAATACGTTATGAATCGTCATAAAGGTGACAAAAGTAGTCAAAACGTAGAATGAATCGTTTAACGCCACAGCTTGGCGCTTGACCCCTAAACATTTGAATTCGGGGATATTGTGGATATTGCAAAATTTCTCGCCACTGGAATTTTCAACGAGGGCTACATTGACTTTTTATCGACGATGGATTTACTGGAATTGAAGATTGGGCAACAGTACAAAGCGTTGCGGATCAAGTGGACAAGCATCGAGTGAAGCGAGCGAAGGAACGCTGCAGTTGGTCCACGAAGGAGGCTGCTAAAAGGCAGGCACGAGCCGTGAAAAACGAATTTTACGAAGAATCCGAGTGTCTAATATACGGCCCGGGAATCGCAGATTATTCTTTTCCAAGATTAGTGACAATCGTGACCGGTGAGTTGAATGGAAAATGTTTCCTTTTGTAGAAAAACTTTGGAGCTCGTTTTCTTAAAATCATGTTTTTTTAGCCGGCCGTCAATTTTACGAGAAAACTAATCAATCAATTCACTTAAAGTACATTTTTTTATTTGAAGCATTCGATATTCAAGTGCGTGACAGAGCGATATTCCATAAAAAATAGCGTTTTGCTAGTTGTTTATTTATTATTATGTAAAAAAAATGTGTAAAAATCGCACTATTTCACGAACGCATGGCTAAAAATTCAAATTTTTCAAAATTTTCAAAACTGCTCTACTACGCACTTAATTGAAGCTTTTTGATTCACGAAAAATAATCCTTTTTTGTTTCAGATTAAAAATAAACACAGGAGATTGACGGCCGCAACCTTCTTTTCAGCGGACGCTGTCAACAGGATCGGCCATATTTCCGCCATTTTGATTTATTTTTATGTTAAAAATTTTTTTTGTATAGCCAAAAGATGCCTTTAAATATAAGCAAGACAAACCTGACTCGCTTTTTTGTCATTCTCCTGGTATTTAATGTGTAAAAATCACCTTTTTCAAAGCTTCTACATGTATATCCCCCCTTAAATTGAGAGCTGCAATACAATGTTGATACATTTTAGGAATTCTAAATTCTGAATTCGGAATTCCGTTGCTGAATAAACAGCAAAAACAAGTATAAGAAACATTAGTGCAATACTGGTGGTCTATTCTTCCTGGACCCACCTGGAGAAACAGGGAAACATTTGATTTCATTTTATTGATTTTCACTATTCGATCAAGATGTAACCAAGCTATGGGATCATCTGGAATTGCCGCAACTCCTCTAAATGGCGGTCGTACTGCATATTCTGCGCTTAAGGTGTCACTCAATGGATAATTCAACATGCAGTATTCCCTGATCCAGTGCAATGGGAAAATGGTTAATTAATTTACTCTTACACTAATTACTCGTACCAACAACTTTTGCCGATTTGTAGAGGCTCAATTAGCTCCTATTAAAAATGTTCTCCCAAACAATTATGCTTGGTTAAGTCAAAGAGCCAAATCGAATACCAATTGTTCAGACTGATCTTCCGATTGACTTCAGACGATTGCAATTTCCAGTTAGCCTTGCGTTCGCAATGACAAATAAAAAATCGCAAGGCCAATGTTAACATCTGACAAAAAACAAAAAATAAATGAAAAGCATAATTTGCGGAGGCGTATATAAATGTATTTATTTTTAACTTTAGATCACCAAATAAAATTTAATATAAAACGAAGCCATCTGGTGGCGAAACGGAGTTCCCTGGGCTTGATGTGCTGAAAAAATATGAAAGATGATGAATGTTTATGTGGGGGGCACACGGTGCCGCCTCTGCGCACAGAGATTTCGGTCTTTACCGCGCTCGCCCCTCTGTATGCTTACGCGCTGCTCTTCCCAATGCTTGCGCGCTCCGGAGCCCGGGCTCGGGTTCGCAACCGAACTGTTGTCGGCCGCCGTCGATCTCCCGCGCTCTCTTTAGCGAAGTAAAGCGGGCGGGAGCGCGGCTATAGTTTTAAGCTTAGAAGTTAGTCTAATGTATGAAGTCTTATAAAGCTGATGCGCTTTAATTTACCCACGACGCCCCCGCTTCTTCTTCTGCGTTTTTCGTTCCTTTATTTTCGATTTGCTGCAGGATATTCTTCCGCCGCGATAAGTACGATCTTCCATTTTCTCACTGCCGGTCTTCAGCAGCGCTTCGAACATTTAATTTCGTTCGCACTACTTACAGTAGTAGGCTAAGTTTCTGTGTCAATTCCACGTCCGCGAATTTTCCCGACACAACGGCAGTTGAGAAATTTATATTGCTCCTCCTCGAATTATTCCATTCGTCTCCGTTTTGTGCGAAGCTATATTCCTCGCCGTTCTCCTTCCACCGTTGTACATCAACTTGCATACGGTCGCGGCAGATTTAAATATGTTCACTGTGCGTTCATCACAAAAACACTTGCACATTTTTGGCGCAATTCTTACTGGGCAAAAATTGGCCAAGTGAAAAGTGAAATTGCGTGATGAGAAAAAAGGCATATTTAATGTCGGCCAACTGGTGTGCACTGTTTTCGGGAGTTTGCCTGTTCGCCGGACAGTCCGTAGTGGTCGAGATATTTTTTTCATTCTGGCCTGTGCCATTTTTTCGCCACATTATTTCTCAAAGACAATCCACTTTTCGACTCTTCACTTTCATATACATGCATGTCCATATAAAACACCTACATATGGTTTATATTTATTGCATCCGTTTCTAGGAACTAATCTCCGCTACGAAACAAATATAAATAGAAATTAAAAGCGAGACAAACTACAACATTACAAAACGAAACATTATTACAAATCCACTCGGGCGGAACCGCGATTGTCGTTTTCACAAAGCTTCGTGTCGTCGCGCGAACGGAGTTGCCTTAAACGGCTGCACCACCTTGGATCCCAAAAGAAACGCAGACTAATCCGTGGCAGCGGGCTCGTTTTATTCTGAAAGAATTCTTATTGTAACCATTGGAACTAGCTTAGTCCTAGCTCACCCTAGTGTGTCCTCCAAACTCTCGCACGACAATGAAAATGCTACGTTTTCTCGGCTAATTTCCAACATTGCGATGACGAAAAACACACACTGCACACATTAAGCTTACAAATCTTATCACATTCGGACTAGTTCAAAAAACAATTTCACTTAAAAATACTAACTATTCGATCCGCGACATCCCCGACCCCTTGAAGAACCGCTTAACTCAAATACAAAACTGCAAGTTTGTAGACGGGTCGAATCCTTGTCCTCGATAGTCGCTCACGCGAACCTTAGCGCGTCTGGCGACTCTCGTCAGGGCAAGGCAGGATCGCAGACAAGGACCAGGGTGGATGGGCTCCGTTCTTCGGTACCACTTCTCGCGGCGAACAAGCGTAGGCAGATACTCCAGAACCCACCTTCTCCAGAAACGGTCTCGTATCAGACGAGGAATCCTCCAATGCTTTCTCGTAGCACCCTCCTTGGGCAGCTCCACATTCAATTCAGGCGTATTCGGCGAATTGAGTAGGTCATTTGGCGTCAACGGCGCCTCCTGGTCCGCATCTAATCTGTCTTCTGAATGGGGTCCCATTACCGGCGGCGTCGGCCGCGCTCGCTGCTCGCTGCACTAGTTGCACGATGAGATTACTCTCCGCATCATACGCCTCATCTCCGTGATCCAGAATCTCGTCCGGATCTCGGCAATTGTAGCATCAACGTTTTGATCCTTCATCCTGGCGTGGAAATGTCGCACCATTAATTCTGCCGGACTGTGCCTGTGTGACAGTATCACGGACCTTCTCGCACTGTACGGCATGCACAGTGCCGCACCAACCCTCGAATGTCGCTCGAGCTAGCGACGTCCTGTCCAGTTTCCACCGAACTCATCTCGGCGGAAAAAGACTCCAACTGTGCCTGTCTGAAACGGGAAAACAAAGTCGTTTGCTGCAACTAACGCAAACTCACTGGGCATCTATTCTTCATCAGGGACATCTGGGACTCGTTCAGTTCCTTCCTCAGGCCCCGGCCAGCTGGGTGCTGGCTGCCTCAAAAATGCTACCTAAGGTCGACTGGTCTCGGATCCGATTCACGAAACTTCAGGGCATTCTTCACAGTCTTCACGTAATGTGCAACGCTCAGCGAACATGCTGCTCCAAACGTCATCACGTTTATCTCACAGCTCTGTGGGAGCACAACGTGGTCGTCCTTCCACAGTAATCCTGTCTGGTAGCGACGCCCCACTCTCACCGTGGTGTCTTCGATTTTTTGTGCCCGCACATCGTCGCTGGCTGCGACCTGTGGCGCGGACTTCACTCCAAAGTTCTCGATGTCGAAGTAGTCCTCCACCGTCTGCTCCGTCGCGTCGTTCACTGACACGGCAAGTAGGCAGGACCTCGGTGATGACGTAGTTGATTGGCCTCTTACAGGCCCAAACACAACCCTGCCCAGCTCGGTTGCGGTCGCGTACGGTCTCTCTCTAGCAAACCGCCTCGTTCTAAGTGGCAATCCGAGATTTCCGTGATCAGGGCGATGAGCAGCTTCGGAACAACGTTGCTGTAGGGCTTCATCGGCAGACGCGCAACCTTATGCACGCTCTGGACATCTCGTCGACTCAATGTCTGTATCGGCAGACTCAGGCTCGATACAGCATACACGTTTCTCAATGCGCGGCGAGTGGCCTTCCCAATTTCACTTATCTTCAGACTCACCACGTTGGTAGGCTCTTTGGTTGCCCTACTTCGAAACCATTGGATGTTGTACTCCAAGATCCCTTCGCAGCTCGTTCCCCTCTTGGTCCCTGTGAGCATCTCGTAGCGAAGGCATCCTGGCCGGGCTGGAAACTGCTGACTGTTGGTTTCCTCCGTGGCGTCTGGAACCAGCTCGCTGCTGCGGCCTTCGCTCCTCGCCCGCGCCATGTAGCAGACGATGATGCATCCCAGGCATCCATTAATCTGGCACTCACCTTGCATATAGCAGGATCTCGTCGTGTGCCCGCTTTGTAGGCATGTGAAGCCGAGTCGGTGTTGCCTTTGTATTATAAAATTATTAGAAAAGGGGCAAAATTGAGCAAAAGATGTTACATAGCCATCAACAACGAAGGTTAAACCTACAAACTTACATTTTTAACTTTTGTCAGCTCTTGTCAGCTTGTTAGTTATACTCCACGAAAGACAGGGGAATTAGTTAATTTTTTTTCTATAAAATCACATAATTAAGACGTTACACTGCACTAAAATGCTACAACAACACATATATATTCTATATACATCAAAAACTGCATACCTTTGTGACGATCTGTCAGTGCTCGGGTGGCTCAGGGATGGCCAGGATTTGTCTCAGGAATTTATATTTGGTTCAGGTGGGGTTGCTGTAAGAGATTCCGACCCGGGTCCCAGAGGAGAAGACGAGAGAATTACAAAGTAATTGGATATCGGTTCTTTATAGATATTTAAAAAATCTGTTTCCCAGTCGTTTCGAGGTGACCGCTGTCTTCGCAGCAAATCCGGGGTTCGTTCGGCTCCGCTGTCGTCCAGTCTCGCTGCTCACTACACCGCGTCTTCGAACGCGTAAGGATTAATGCCGGAATCCCGAGATGGCAGCTCCACAATTTTCCGGTCCCCCGGTAGTATGTTCTCCGACGTCTGGAAACGGAGACAAGGAGAAGCGGCTGTTGCGGCCTCCCGGTTAGTGGGGAAAGGGAAGAGTTGAGAGGCCGATCAGATCTACCAAGTAATGAGAACGGTTTGAGAGGCCGATCAGGTCTACAAAAGTAAGAGAAGTTTGAGAGGCCGATCTTGTCTTCCAATTAATGAGAAGGGATTGAGAGGCCGATAAGGTCTACCCAAAGTGAGAAGCGTTTGAGAGGCCGATCAGGTCTTCCAATTAATGAGAACGATTTGAGAGGCCGATCAGGTCTACCCAAAGTGAGTAGAGTTTGAGAGGCCGATCAGGTCTACCCAAAGTGAGAAGAGTTTCAGAGGCCGATCAGGTCTTCCAATTAGTGAGATGCTCGGGTCGGTCAACCGAACCGGAGAATAAGATCTAATACGCTAAGACCACTATGGTTCGTTAGTTACCGTGCGGGTTTACCGGTCTCCTATGGTTCCTTACCACTGATCCTTGAGTCTGCTGGTGGACTTCTCGCCGATCGCCTCGCCGAACTGAATGAGCTCTGGAGGGCTGGGGTCCGCCTTATATAGCGGTTTGGCGTGGTGTGGTGTGCCCGCATATTCCAACCTATTTGGGACACATTTAGTGTGCCCGCTCCACTTTTGCCGGTGTGACCCTCCATTTCCCACAATGGCGCGCGCGCGCCGGGATTTGAATTTAAAATGGGTTTGTCTCTTTTCACGTCTTAGAGTTTATATATGTTTGCGTATGTCTTCATTTCTTTCTCTTAGTTTTCTATCTATATATATACTATATATATATATTTATTTATTTCTTACGTTTGTGCGCACTATGCGTCACACTTTGACATTTAATTTCTATATTTTACTTAAATTTTTGGGAGCGTAGTAAACCACGTGTAATTTGCCCCAAAGTAAACAAAAAAAAACGCGCAAATTCCTTACGCGCACTCTGCTGATCAAGGGCTTTATTTTGAAAGTTCGTGACAAGCTTAAGTTCTTGTATATTTGTTTCATTTCTAACTTATGTGATTACTAATAGAGTATAACAGTTTGAGTACGATATATTATTATTAAAATTTGACTTTATGCCAAAAAAAAAGAAAACTGGACCAATGTGCACTGCTAAAAATTATATTACATCCAACACTACGAAACCCAAGTATGTTGGCTTATCAAAAACGTTATGTACCTATCCATTTGGATTGCATACATCTTTTCAGTGAACTGTGTTGCACTGTAAAAATTTGATCTGGCTATCAAGTCCCGAGCACATTAACTTGGCCGCCCACCTTGCGGACCTTCATTTTGGGCTTCCCATTCCGTAAATAAACGAATATCTTTGCGCTTTGGGCTATTTTCCATTGCCTTCCCGTAATTTTTCCTAGCTACAATCCATTTGTAATAGCCTTTTCTAATGCTTTATAGTGAACGATATATTTATTTTTATCACACAAAACAGCAATAAGTTTTGGGGTTTTTGGAGATTTTGGAAGGGAGTCTGTTTGCCGGGCAAAAAGGCAGGTGTCGGGAAGCGAATACCCATATTTCAAATCTACCTCTAGAAATATACCCATACTCACTACTTTCAGAAATACGATTAATGTCAAACAAATCTATTTATGATTGATCTAGCCATTTAAAATTCACATAAGGCAGTGCTTCAGGTACTGTCTATCCAAATAAAATATACATTAAGAACTCTGATTCTGTGAGCAATAAAATTTCTGTTTCAGATATATATCCTTGTACTCTTTAAGTGTTTGACACTTGAAGTGGTTCCAAACCTGAACTGCATGGAGGTAATCAGCTTCAGAACATTCTGTGCCTGTTAAATGGCTATAAACAACTTGCGTTCGGAATCTAAGTATTCATAGGAGAATACTCCTTTCCTACAAAGTAAACCAAAATCTGATGTATTTGAAAACTGATTTCGCAGAACTTTGAAATGCCCCTTATTTAAATTTCCTGTAAGGGTGTTTAAGCTAGAGGACATAAAACGAAAAGTATCTAAAAATCTAATTTCTAGCTTATTTTTTCCTACAGTAATAAAATTTGAAATTGAAATGTATAATTCCTTATTCAGAGGAAATATTTTGATTTCACCAGCAACATCACCGAGTTCTTTCACAAGAAAGTGTGCGTTGTATTTTTAAAAATTATGAAAGAAAACTCCGATGAAAACTCACCCTATTTCCTAAAATTCCCTAGCATATTTGGCAATTAAGAGCCTCATCAAAATCATAAGAGTCCTGTGGCTCATTTTAATTGAAACTAGAATCAACAAAAGTGCGCCCGACATTTATGACTGTTTTTGTTACATAACTATCAAGTGTGTGACGTTCCGTCGTGCCTCGGGTAGTTCAGGGACGGCCAGGCTCGTTCAGGGAATATATTTGGTTCAGGCGTGGTTGCTGTAAGAGATTTCCCCAACCCGAGTTCGATCGGACCTGTACGCCTTCTGGTTGTGGTGATTCGGACCCTTAAGTCGACAATACGGCGGGTTGGTGGTTGGTTCGGGCCCTGAAGTCAGCTCTACGGAAGAGAGTTGTTGGCTCGGACCCTTAAGTCAGCGATGAGAAATGGGGTTTTGGTGTCGAACCCTCAAGTCAACGATATGACGTTGTTGTTGATCTCAGACTCTTAAGTCAGCGGTAAGAAAAGATTAGGGTTGGTTCGGGCCCTTAAGCCAGCGTAAGACGGGGTTGTGGTTATCGGACCCTAAAGTCAGCGTAGAGAGAGGTTGTTGTTATTGTCGGACCCTGAAGTCAGTGGGAGGAAGGTTTTTGTTATTGTGTGAAGTAGTTCTTAGGCTGGGATAGCACTCAGTCCTGAAAGGGTCTCTTTACAGATGAAACGGTGGGCCGGTAACCCCCGGGTTACTACGTGAAAAGAAAAGCATTTAGCGAAAGGGTCAGCGACTACGCGTATTGGGCCGGCTCTTGGCCCACTATCTAGGTGATACCGCATCGAGTCTCGACGAGATTTCAAAAGCGCAGCCGTTTGTCCGGACTCGTTGGCTACTCACATTTGCACTCACACGTCTTGCTCTCGCACACACACACATGGGCTCCGCTTTCTGACCGTGGAAAACGGCCTGTGCTCCGCCGCTGGTCCTGGGCCGGACACAGCCGTTCCCTTCCTCGATGCTCCTTCTGTTCTTCAGCTCGCCGGCTGTGTTCTTCTCCTCCTCGTGTCCTAGTGGGCGAATATCCAATGGGGCTTCTTCAGGCCGTGCTTCTGCTGCGCAGGGGTAACTCAACCACCTCGCATTCGCGCTGGGGCTTCCTTATGTCCGTGCTGCTGCTGTGCAGGTGTCACTCGACTTTTCCTGCGTTTCCAGCTCCAATTATTCAAAGCGGCGCTGCCGCCTGTGGCAGCCGCCCACGTTAAAACTTGTAATCCGCCTCTCCTTTTCATAAACTCTCATCCAGAGCTCCCACGCGTGGTGCGCGTTCTAACTAGTGGTGAGCGTTTCCTCCGAACTATCGTATGTCTAAGGCTTACTTATAGTACATTATTTTCTACTCGATTCGACTAAGAATTAGGTATAAAAGGAAAAATATAATAATATATGTAATATATGTATTTATATAGCTTGTATTAATGGGAACCAATGTGGTTCCTCAAAATTGTCGGATCCTGAATTCAGCGTGTGAGAGATGTTGTTGTAGTTATCGGACCTTGAAGTCAGCGAGTAGGGAGGGTTGTTGTTATTGTCGGACCCTGAAGTCAGCGGGAGGAAGGTTGTTGTTATTGTTGGACCCTGAAGTCAGCGAGAAAGAAGAAGGAACAACTAACTATAATGTATACTTCGAACCCGATCACTCGATTTGGTTCCTCAAAAAATTTTTTTGCTGTTGGCTCTTAGATGTGTGCTACGCAGTAGACTAACTACACCCGATCGCCGGTCGCTGAGTCAAGTTTTGAGGCTGGCTCTTTATATAGGGCTTGGCTTGGTTCAGTGTGCCCGCCGTCGGTGTGGAATTTTCCCGACTTAGTGTGGCCAGCTTGCTTGGTTCAGTGTGACCCTCTGCGAGTGCATGTCGGTGCGCACGCACTCTATTTGAATTCGTTTTTATTATTATTATCGTTATTCTTATTATTATTATTATATAAATATTATTATTTTTATACCCTTTCAGGGAATTATAATTTTAGTCAGAAGTTTGCAACGCAGTGACGGAGACATTTCCGACACTATAAAGTGTATAAATTCTTGATCAGCATCAACAGCCGGGTCGATCTAGCCATGTCCGTCTGTCCGTTTACCCATCTGTCCGTCTGTCCGTCCGTCCGTCCGTTTCTACGCAAACTTGTCCCTCAGATTTTAAGCTATCTGAATGAAACTTTGCAGATCGTCTTCTATATGCTATCACTAATATATATGTCAGATCGGGCCGGATCGCACGACTTTGTTATATAACTTCCATAGGAACGATCGGTAAATTTTAATGAAAAAAATTATCAGGGGTGCCACAAAAACCACTTCCACTGGAAAAACACTGAAAACCAATTCCTAGGTGCCACAGCACTTCCACTCAAATATTTTTAGTGTATTTGAAAACACCTAACGTGAATTCAATTTCACTGCTGCCAGATCGATAGATTCAAATTTTCGAAGTCGGGTTCTGTGATGCCACACTTTGAAAATGGTTTATTTATTGTGTAATTTGTAAAGCCATTTGACAGAAGTGTCTACCAGGGTGGCAAGGCTGATAAACAAAAATTCGTAAGCATTGAAAACAAAGCGCAAAATGTAAGTAAAATTGTGAATTTTTTTAATGTTATTAATTTTGCGTGTTTTCCAAGGGAAAACATCGAACGAGCCGTCAAGACGTTGCCATTTTGAAGTTTATGCGTGAACACATAGATGTTGCCCGCAGTTTTACCAAAGGGGACAGGGTGGCTATTGCGGCTTATTGGGAAGAATTAACAACGGAACTCAACGCCCTGGGCCCCCCAATAAAAACTGCGGAAGAGTGGAAAATTGTAAGTAGTTAATAGCTAGTGAATGGTATAAAACATTAAACATTGTTACTACAGGTGTGGTAAGATTGGAAAATCGCAATTAAAAGGAAAATAGCCAACAACAACAAGGAGAGACGAGCAACCGGAGGTGGGCCTTATAGGCAGGTGCCGTTGACCGCCGTGGAAGAAGAAATTGCACAGATTTGCAATATGCATGAGGCGGTTGAAGGGATTCCAGGCGTCCAAACATTTGGCTTGCAAGAAGTCTTCGAAGGCAAGAATATAAAGGAGAATGTGGAGATAGTGGAAGCCGATATATGGTATGCATATTATTATTATTCAAAATCATCTCTTAAAGGCTGTTTAATAAACTTGTTTTTTTGTTTTAAAACCTTCTCAAGAATGCAGCAATCAAACAGGAAACAATCTGTGCTGAAGGAGATAAAAGTGGGTTGCAAAGAAGCTGATATTTCATCTCGAATTTGAGAACTTGACGTACAATTAGGAACGTCTTAATTTTCTTGAAATTCACCTTGGACCACGCACAAAATCTTGGTCGTTATGTTCTCGACATAAATTGTGAATTGCACAGCAAACATTTATTACACAAGCTACCTTTTCGGGGCTGTACAGTATAATTTCCTGGAGTAACCGGAAGCGGCTTTTAATTACTCCAAATGTTATTTCTACAGCATTACGTGCAGCAGCATGTCGAAGATTAAACCTATGTTGGTTGGACCCTGCAGATGGATTCCTGTAAGGAGTTAGTAGAAAGGGCTCCAGAGGATAACCAGAGTCCCCAAGAAGCCAATTGCCATGGGAACCATTGTTGTACTCTTCCTGAAAATACAACTTGGCTTCGCTCTGACCCCAAGCGCAAGCGTCGTGGGTTGCTCCTGGCTTTGATGCATCGACATAAATGACTTTAAGGTCATGATCGCATATCTGTAGAAGTTAATACTACACATGTAAAAGTACC
>VNJU01000087.1:0-21456 GCA_008042675.1 Drosophila seguyi
TGTTGTACAACTCACGCCCCTTGACAAAGAAGTCAAGCCCCCTCCCGAGTCACCCTCATTGCCGCCGCTCGGAGCTTGCCGTTGTATGATAAACTTTTCTAATTGTCAGTTTCAGCAAGTGACAAACGACAGAAATTATGTTATCTTATCAAAGTTGGCGATACTTTTGCTTCCCTTACGCCATTGCCCTTTCCCTTGGCAGATCCCTTTACCCTGCTGGTTGGGAAATTAAAGAAAATTATACTCAAGTCGCTCGGTTTTCGTTGTCGTCTATTACCTATTAGCATTACAAAGCTCATGTGGCTGGAATTGAGTTGAGCCAAATTGACTTCATTCCCAAAAAACCCCAGAGAAAGTTTATTAAAATGCAGACAGTTTCCGTTTCTGTTTGGCTTGCCTTTGTTTTCGGGTATTTATTCCGTTTTCCTTTGGCTGGCAGGCACTTAGCCTGTGACAGCTGCTGCATTTCCCAGGCCTACATTTTCCCCAAACGAAACCTAGCCGGCATTTACGTTGTCGGGCCATGGCTGCAATGGCTGGAGAATGTTTTCTTGATTGATAACCATTGGCCGAATGTTTATTTAATAAATGAAATGGAATTTTCAATACACTGAAAAATCGTTTATCTAAATGTGATACAATAATATTTTAGTAATATTTTTATATTATTAGTTGTTCAATTTAATGTCTTTTCTAGACCTAACCTTATTTAATTAAATTAAGATTTATCATTACACCTGCTAAGCATTTTCTTTCGAGTTCCTAAACTCCTGAAAGCAAAACCAAGCAGATTTGTCTTAGTTTATTCTGCTGTCTAATGAAATTCTTAAGGGTAAACTGAGGGTTACGGCAAGCTTTTCTTAAATAACAATCCCCACAAGCGAGCATACAGAGTGGATATTCTCCTAACTCCTCATCCACATTTCATTTTCTTTACTTTTTTCCCTCGCCGTACAAAAATGTCAGAAATGAAAGGAAAAGGTCTCACGTAGCCAAGGATCCAAACTGAAGTAGTAATAATATAAAATAAACTTCTTCTTCGTTTTAGCCATCATATTCCACTGCTTCTGCAATTTTTGTGTAGCGCTCTTTATGGCGTGAAGCGGAATAATTCAATCAGCGCCGAAGTGAGGAAAAAGTGCCAAAAGCTCAGCTCAACTGTATGGGGGGGAGGGGATGAAGACGAAGAGTTGTCCCGTACCAAATCCGAGCAATTTAAACCCAAAACGCTTGCACTGGAGCAGGGCGCGTGCAACTTAAACAAGCCGGAAAAGCAAACACAACGCAGCGACACAGTTAAGGAGGAACTTCCTGTTTGCGATACAGAACAGTAACAGCACCAGCAACGGCAACAGTAGCACCCAGTGCCAAGGAAGTGACAGACACAACCGGCGTACGACTGTAGTCCTTACGATAACGGCACGCACTGCACTCCTCCGAGTCGGTGGGTCGGAGGAATTGGCCAAGGACATGTGCGTTGGCAGCTTAATTTCATTTATTTACCTGAAAGCTGTTTATGTGCCTGCGAAATTACGAATTAAATTTTTAATTTGTCAAAAAGAACAACAGCTCGGCAGCAGGAAGTGATGGGCATATGTGTGTGTGTTTGTGTCTGTGTGTGGCGGAGCATCCTGTATCCTGGCGCCTGTCGTTCCATTTCTAGATGATTAACTGCTGCTAGCACTCTGATTGCTGGGCCTTTTAATGGGGTGGCTTAAAGTTATTTATAAATGTGCTATTACTTTAAGCTTTTGGAAATTCATTTTAATTCTTGTATACACACTCCCACTTTCCTTCTTAAAATTATACCTTAAAAGATATTGACTTTGAAGGTATAATTTTAAGAAGGAAAGTTTACCTCCACTCAAACAATAAATACATATTTCAAGACTTAGAAACCATGCTTAAATCATAAGTAACATCATTAAAAATAGCCCTAAAAAATTAAATTCCTTCATTATTTTACAAAACAAAGTTAAGATCAGATATTCACTATTCACTACTCCGATATTTCTTGAGGAGTTCTGCACCATTAATTTTTGGTCCTGTCCCGTTTACGCTTGTGTAGGTGCCAAAGGAGGACAAGAGCCCCATTGCCAGGATTTTCAATATATATTTATATACATTTACTGTCTTATATATAAAGCAGCTCTCAGCTGCTTGTGGACCATAAGAAATAATGTTGTTTATGTTGTGCAAACATAAAATTCGTTCTTATTCCGCGAGCCTGCATACTTCCCCGTACATATTTATACAGATATATACTTATATATATATATATATATATATATGTATGTGTGCCTATATACACATTGGCAATTTTTGTCGTGTTTCCCGTGCGGCTCGTATTTTTTTGCTGTGGCAATAAAGTTGTTGGAATTTAGCTGAACCGAAAATAGTTTATGGCGGAAGTCATTAAGTGGCTCGGTTTACAGCAGCCGCAACATGAAAAACAGAAGTGCCCGCCCCTGGGCTCTGAGCCAGGATCAGGAGCATAGCCTCCCCCGCCTCTCCCCTTCGCGTTGCTACCATTTTCTGGGCCGCCTTTTTTACGAGATTTTTATAGACGAATTATGGTTTTTATTTGCCGCTCTACATGTGACTGTGACCCTTTATGCAGCAGTTCTTTTGCGCCTTTCACCCAGTTTCACACACATATGCCCAACCATTTTTCTCTTCTTCTACATCTATTTTTTTGTACTTTTTTGTGGGTAAATTTAATTATTTTAAAATGATTTGCGCACATATAAATAAAAAATAAATGCCTACAAAATGCGCGCTGCAAGCAAATTGCTTTTTTATTGGGTTAGGAGCACGCTGCAATGGCATTCAATTAGGACTTCTTTATGGCTTAGTAATTCAGTTAGCCTTCATAATTCCATGGCATGGCATGACAGACCGCAGGCTTACGGCGACGGCCAAATTTTGTCACACTTTAAATTCTAATTTCATGCATTTTGCACATCAATAAAGTGTCTTGACTTTTGCCTAGCCAAAGTCTCCTCCGGACATGATTTGCTTTTATGACTTGGCCGTGCAAAACGTGAGGAAACTTTCGAAATCTCGGAATTTCGGTCTCGACTCCGGGCCCGGGGCGCCTTATTTGGTAATAGGTGAGCGGTGAGCCGAGCTTTTGATGTATTTATTTGTGGGGTCGAGTGGCTGGCGTAGAAACTTAATTTATAGCTGGCAGAAGCACAGCGTTATATAATTTGCTTATTGGATTAGAAAGTTTTCTGGGACACGCTAATAAAATGAGCAAACTTTCTTCCACACGTCTTTAATTTGTTTTATTTCAATGGCTTAAAGTTGTTTTAGGATAATAAAATAATAATGATTAATGAAATAGTCTTTAAATGCACTCTCTGGTATAACTTAACCTAATATAATATTTTTTCTATCGGACACGTGTTCCTTTTTGGAAATTTAATATTGAAAATACAGTTTCTATTCTCACACAACAAGTACTCAGTAAATGTAGTAAAGAAGCCATAAAACCAGTCGAATTTCCCATACAAAATTCTCACTGAAGCAGAAATTATGGAGATTATTTGCCGAGCTGCTGCCGACTGCAAAAGCTGATTGATGGTTCTAATTAAATCTGCTGCAGCGGCATAAAAACTTTTATTGGAAGCCGTAAAAGCGGTAGCCATAGCGAATGCCTCCCTGTGCAATAAGGCCAAGAACTCAGCAATTGTTTGTTTAAAGTTTTGCCAGACCGCAAATGGCTTTAAGCGTTCCATAGAAAGGGTCGGTCGATTTCGTCCTTCGGTGGCCTGTTATGGTTGTCGTAGTTGTTGTCGCTTTATCTGGCCAAGTTGGGCGACGATTTATGATTGCACACTCAGCATAATCAATTCTTATAAATTATTGTTATTGTCGGAGGTTAGCCAAAGGGACAATTCTCCACGCCACTCCTGCGGGCAGCTGCTGACAACATTAAACAATCACCCTGAGTTATGGGCTCGATGAACCGCCTTTTCGTCGATTTATATGGTGCCAGTTGTGAGTTAAATGCATGTTTTAAAGCGGGCCAAACGGGGTTGAATAGCCCGCCGTAAACAAAGTCTGGCCCACAAGATCAATGACTCCATTTCGGGTTCAAATATACACAAAAAATCGTCCTCGGCCGCGGTAGACTTCCTAAAAAATGAAGGTGCAGCCAGGCACAGTCTGCAGTGCTGGCAGACGGGATGCAAAAATACTCGCAAAAAGAATTGGCGCTGGCCAATAACTGCGGCAGACTCAAAGAGCATTGTATGCATAAATAATGCGCTCCACAGGACGAGACATCATTCCGTGTTTTTCTCATATTCCTAGTCCCGGTTTCTCTCTAGTTCGTGTTAAGTTCAATATCACGATTTGCTTGGAAAGAATACCTTTAGAATTAATGAATGCGGAAGCGAGCCACAATGTGGTTTCAATCTAAAGTGTATTCAAGGGAATGATCTAAACATAATTTCATCAATGAATCAATAAGAATAAAAACTGCATCTTACAAAAAATCTTTAAAATTATTAGCTTCTCTCAAAATTAAATATAATTTAAGAATGGTATAAACCACCCCTTTATTTTGTTCTTAAAAAAATAAAACAAAGAAATTCTATTAAAGTTCAAAGGAACATTCCCAACTTTATTTTAAGACCAATCCTTTTTTTTCAGGGCATCCCGTGGATTTGGTTAGCTTCCCTGCCACCAACAGACGATAAGAAGGATGACGACAATGCAAATAAAACATGTCACAAGGGATGGCCGCCTTTTTGTTACCTCCTTTTCTGTTCCGGCCATTTTCAAAAGGTAATTTTTTAGCCCCAGCAGGTGGCAGGTGGAAAGGAGCTTGGACATGACTGAGTTTAGTTGCTCGATAATGATTTCCTTGCGGTGCAATTTTTAGGGTTTTGTCGACGCAGAACCGTAAGCGAAATTGATAATTGAATTAACCACACCCATTGATTGAATTTATTTAAGCTTAAGCCCATGGGTTTTTCTTTTTGGGAAAATTGCATTCCCACTTTTTATTTGCACAGATGTCAGGAGACAAATTGCTAGTTGATAGGGATTATACAAAATTTGATTTAAAAAAAGCCTTTTTAGTAATGAGACTCACTGAACTTTCTGTGTTGGCTAAATAAAAAATGCTAAAAATTTTCAAACAAGCTTTGACTAACTCGAATACCCTAGTTTGAGTAACAAAAAGACAATGTCATAGCTAATTTGTATATTTTCAACAGAATAATTTTATATAATTAACCTTCAATCTTATTTTAATTAAATAAAATACGTATGCAATGTGAATATTTAATTTTAATTCCAATCCACGAGGCCCACCCTAGTTATTAATTATGTAAGCAGAAAATACTAATTTTTACACCTGTCTTTTGAGTTATTGTAGCATTCAGAAAAATAAGTCCGTCACGAAGCAAATACACTCCTTAATTCTCAGAACCAATCTACGATTTAACCCTTGGCCCAACCTTTGACCGTTTGTGCCACATACAAGGGTCATTAAAAAAAGCCAAGCCCCAGGTTGAGACAACCTGGTAACGCCCACAATGATATATGATTGCCGACGATGGCCCGCCCGGTGGCAAAAGTGCAAATTCAAAATCAGCAACAATGAATTCAGGATACCGCTGTGGTGGCCAAACACGCAGCAAATCAGCTAAGCGGGCAAAAAGGGGCTGGGCGAGATTGGCCAAGTACTTGGCAAGTGCCAAGGCGCTGTCAGCATAAAGTTAAGCCGGGCTAAGCAGATGCCAGTTTGCGGAGTTGGCCAATGGTGGCTTCCAGCTCTCAGCTACCAGTTTTCAGTTCCCAGTTCCCAGTTTTCCGAGTACCGTGCACCGGGCTCCACTTGCAGCACCTCTGCGGCTGCACATCATCAATCTTCCAAGACAGCCGCACGCTCTACGAGGTGGCTGCTCAGCAGCTCCACCGCTCCGGAGTTGCATCGGTTTTGTGTACCGAACGTGTTGCCATGTCCTACTGCAAAGGGGGGAAAGGATTGGAGGGGTAAAGGGACGAGTGCACTGGAAAAATATGTTTTAAAGTAGGAAATCAAATCAAGTTAAAGCGAAAACTAAGGTGGAAAGTAATTTCTTTGGATTGTAATCTGAGTACATAATTTCTATTAAGTAAAAAGCTAAACCTAAAAACAGAAAAATGTATTTCCAATATAATTAATTTATTTCAGTGTCCAGAGAGGAGTGTGAAAGGTTCCGAGTCCTGGCACTCGTTGACTCGGTGCCTCACAATTTTTGTCATCGCCGGCATGTCTAACCTTTTTGAGTTATGCTCCCCGGGCAACCCCGACTCAACCTGGTGGCCCGGAGTACCCGGAATCCCTCTCCTCTGTTGCTCCTGCTCGTACTCCTGCTGAGTCGTTGACTTCGCCTCCTGGCACTGGCTGCATCTATTTTGCAAGTATTTTATTGCCGAGCTCTCCAGAGCGGTCTGCACTTTGTTATTAATGCGCATTTAAGTTTTTTCCTTTCCTTTTTCCCTCTGCTCAGTCAATTTTTATATATTCTTTTTCTGAGCAGGCTCTCGTTGGAGGGCAGGGCGACACGACTTCACCTTTTTGGCTGGCGCTTTTGTGTGCCTTCTAATTGAGGAAACATTAAAAGTCAAGTTCTGCTTGCCGCATTGTTATAACCCAGAAAAACACGAGTGCACTGCAGTCCTCTGCTCCTGACTACTGACTGACTCCCCAGACCGGCTTCCCTTTGTCGTCTGTCCATTTTTTTTTAGGGAGGTGGTCCTTGGACCTGGGACGCTAGTCCTTTTTTAATGAAGTTTTGGCTGCCATTTGTTGGCTTTGACTTTTTGACATGCAGTTGGGTTCGTTTTTTAGTTAGAGTTGCCCACCACTGCAATTGAAAGCCATTGAAAAGGCGTTGTCACAAAAAATGGGCAGGAGCAGGAGCTGGAGCCTGGCGGGGCGCATCAAGCGCTCAATTAACTGGCTACAAGTTGGCACCCCGATGGAGTAAGACCCTCGGATGTCTGAGTCTTGGTCTTGGATTGTCTGGGGCACATTAATCATCTTTTGCATACAATGAAATCTGCCAGGCAGTCGGCACAAAACACTGAAAGGAAATTATTTCGAAGGCGCCCAAGCGGAGTCACTGTTGAAAACTTGGATAGAATAACTTAAGTATTTGTAAATGCAGTTAGAAAGAATTTAGTAAGGTCTAATAAAAAAACAAAATCTATAAAATAAGTTAAGATAAAAGTATTTAACCATTATTATTATTATAAGGTTAAGGGTTCTCCTGGATTACCATCATTTTAATCACTTGTAATTTATAGTATTAATTCCCAGCTCTCTTAATAATTTATTTTAAAATTAAAATACCGTTCCTATCATAACTTTTCTGTCAGTGCCTGCAACTATCCGCTAACGAGGCAGCTAAGCAACTCCCGACAAGTTCAATGGGGGCTGGGCTAAGGAAAATCTCCTCGACCCAGAGCCAAATGCGCAGCGATTATGTGAGTTTATAATAAAGCCGACGAGGCGCATGCAAAAGGGTCCTGCGATTACAAAAGGGATGCACAGGAGCATCCACATCCTTGTCTGAGGCCCATTTGTCAAAGTAGTTCGCCGCCGTTACTTCGTCACTATCCCTCATTCGGGGCCGCAGTCATTTATCATTTATGCGTTGCGTATCGCATGTGGCACAGATATCCTCTACATACATATATATATATATATCCTACCTCTATCTGGAAGGAACAGGAGGAGTCATCATTGTCAGACAATGCGTGCCTGACACTTCTTTGAGCGGCGATTCTTAGATGGAAGCCACAGTTGATTTGCAAAGTCCTTGGCCACTCGACCGTTTGATGTTTTAGTTATGTGACATTTGAGACTTTCAAAGGACACCGAAACCCGAAGCCCGCACCAAAAAACAGACACTCTGGAAAACCACATTCAACCACTGAGGAAAGTTGCGGAAGAGGGAGCGTTCTTTGCATTCACACATTTCACGCGGATTTCACGCATGTCACACACAAATTTATCAGGATAACAAAGGGAGCTAGCCGTCCCGGAAAGTGAATATTAAAATGCCCTTGTGAAGTCACTTTTATAAATTGCTAAAAAATTAGAATAACTCTAATATAAAATGTAATTGCAAAATAGACATTCCAGTACAGGGATATGCGAATAAATAGTTAACGAAAAATTTAGGAAGTAGATTAATAGTTCTCAAATATATATACAAAGCTTCTCCTTAGTTTATCCAGGTTTTTCCTTCGAACTTTTCTTATTTTATAACCCAATTCCACGGAAAAGAAGTCACCTAAAGCTTAAATTCAACCTAAGTTTTAAAAATCTTTTCAAAATGTAACAAAAACTAATTACCAACTACTTAAAAGTCTCAAGTTTAATATAGTAAAAACTATACCCTCAAGAAGGGTACAACTTGTGTATTCTGAGACCAGATGAAATATGGCCCACTCTTAATAAGCACACTCAGCAAAGGAGATGCTGGAGCCGAAGACGAGCGGGTGAATCGATGGTCATGCATGTCTATTAGTTGCCAAGTGGCTTGTGGGAAACGAGAGATGCTATGGGTGGCTTGATTGATAGCCCGGAAAAATGGATTTTTCATATTTTTCGCTCCTGCAAAAGCCCCTTGTAGTAGTTTTCCTAATACTGTTGTCGCCGCAGCACTTGGCACGTGTAACCGATATGCCCACACGTGGCAGGAGCCAATACACAAGAACATAATTATGTAGGTCCTGCCTGCCTGGTGTATTGGTTGTGTAACTAAGACGTTTGCCAAATTAATATTCATCTCCGAAAATCAGGCAAATCAGAAGCCAGTGGAAAATGGTGTCGATTGTGGGAGAGTCTCCGAAAAGGAGCAAAACTTTGTAATGGGAAATATTAATCCAGCAAACAGTTTAATTGGCAAACATTGTGGAATATGGAGGGCTTCCATGCTCTCAAGTTTCCGAGGAGCCGGAGCGGCTTTCTCATTGGGCACTTGCCTCCCCTCTGGCCTGGGTGTGTGTGCGTGCCAAAGCCAAGTTTACGGAGCGGAAGTCAGTTTACGGTATTTGTGTACATCGCCCAGACGTTATGGCATTTAGTATTTGCTTGTAAAATGTGTTAATAGATTTGCCCAGATGCCGTGTTTACTGCTCTGCTCATAATTCCATTGTATATGTGTGCTATATGGGCGGGCACAAGCTCGGGCATTAAAATACCTTTAACAAATTATGTCGCATTATTTGTACATTACTAGCCCCAGGCAATATGCCGGGGCTTTTGTGTGTCCCACATGGACATTTCCTATATTTCTTAAATGATTTTCCTTTGAGAAAAAGAGACATAGAAGAATATTTAAGGAGGAAGTTGTCTCTCATCTCTTGATTGAAGAATATTAAAGTAACTGAAAGGCGGTTGAACATTGTTTGCAAGCTTAAAAACTTCATCCATACTGACCCAAACATTCTGTCCTTATTTCGATTGCAATCCGGGACAAGTGTAAAAATTGCATCCTTAAGAACGATATGGAGCAGACTTAACTGTAGATATTTCCCTGCCGGCAGAAATCTATTTTCCGCCCAAGTTCAGTACCGAATACGGCCAATGTGTGAAACATGAGCTATTTCCAAAAGTTGCAACTCAAAAGCATAAATCCAGGCAGAAGCACAAACACACACTCGCATTGCCTCCTCGGGACACCAGCACCCAGTTTTCCCAAGCCGAAAACTAAACTTCAAAAGCCAAGGAAAGCCGGCATAGAACTTGCTGAAAATCGTAAACGGAATAGGAAAATGGAGGAAAATCGGTTGGGCGAAGTGGGCAATGTTGCAATGAGCTTACTCTATGATGCTACTGGCCACTTGCAATGCGAATGTCTTTTTTTTTTGAGGGCACCCCGGCCTTTTTCCTAGTTGCATTTACAGAAAACCAATAAACTTAAATGGAAAATCCGTACGCTATAAATCATGGCTTAAGTCCATTTCCTTCGTTGTCAATACGTTTCCGTTTTGTTGTGGGTTTTGAAAATGAAACAGTCCCACGCCCAGGGAAACCCCAAAAACTAGCTGTAACCAGGCCTCCCCCGTCCGCCCCGATTTGTTAACGAAAGGGAAAAAGTGCAACAAGGATCCAGTTGAGAAATGGTCGTGATTGGACGGACTCCACTCCATCCAGAGCCCAAGCGGCCTGGTCCGGGCAACCGACTGCTTTACATTTTTTTGGCATGTCCATTTGCAAAGTCATTTACCCATACCCAGGCCGAATCCATACTCGCAACACACACACACGGCACTCACTCAATTTCCAAGTCAACGTTCAAAAGTCTCATAGTGTCCTTGTTCCCGACCTCGTTCCTGTCCTCGTACCCATCCACATCCTCGCCATCGTCGCTCCATGGGTTCTGGTTGGATTTGACAGTGCTGCCTGTCAGTCAATATATTTGCAGCGTGCTTGTTGTGCAGCGTTTTCGACAACTCATTTTATTAGACCGCACCTACACCAGCGGTGAGTAGTCTAGGGTAGCAGAAAAGTATAGAAAATAATACTTATAGAAATATAAATTAAGTTCCACATGAAATGAGAATAATTTGGGAAAGCAGAAAAGTTTTAGAAAGGATATTTTTAAGCCACAAATTAGATAAGAGTGATGTTTTAAATTTAAGAATTAACTCATATTTGTAGAAATAATTTAGTTAATTTCTTATCCTTAACCAAGCATCAAATACTACTAAATTAAATGGAACTTCATGTTAGTTTTAGGAAAAGTCTCCTATGTTTATACCCAAAGCTGTCAACATACTCTAGACTCTACTGATGGACTGATGCACTCGGCGTCCTCACACGTTTGCGGTCAGTCCTAGAAAATTGATGTGACTTTTTATCACCAAGGGTCGGGCCAGTCGATGAACTATGTTTCTTGATTTCGGTTTTCATCTGTTTCATCTCTGTGGCCGTTGACATTGTTGGCATTGTGGGTGCAAAGCAACAAAATAAGCAAAGCAAAAATACAGAAAACCAAAGACAAACCCCCAAAAACTAGTCAGAGCTTTTTCTTCAAGAGGAAAAATGAGTCATGAGGATATCACTTGCTCATAAATAAACCTTCTCCACTTTTTAATCAACTAATATATGTTTCCCCCTTTTACGAGCCAATTTAATTAGGAGTGACAAAGGAAATAAAATATATTAAGTGAAAGGGAAATCATGCAAACAACGCATAAATTATGTATTCCTAATCAAAATCAAGACATGCCAGGCCCTTGCTCCACTTCCAATCAGAGTCATAACTCAGCTAATAATGCCAAACAAATTGTTGACAGGCGAAGGCAAATTCGTGATACATAAATTATCCTCCGAGCATTTTTTATGACTGTCACTGTGTCAGCGGCTAAAACACACACAAACATGAAAACTAAACATTAAAGATTTACGGAGCGTAGATTAACCGAATTGGGATTGGTTTTGGTAGTATTGGAATGACCGTAAAACTGGTAATGGAAATGAGAGCTTTTCCTAGAGGGGACTCCACCTTAATGCGGTCAGCAATCCGTATAATAAAAATGTCCAATGTTATTAATAACACTCCTAGGGGCTTGGGTCTCTGGCACCGCTAAGTAGAGCTGGCCATTTCAATACCTTATAAGCATAAGCCATGGCCAGCCGCAGTCTTAACCCCACAGAGCCCCGCCCGGCTGTGGCCCGGCTGTGTATAAATACCACAAAGCAAATAAACACGCGCAGCTCACGGCCAAACAATATGAGATATATTGAAAACGTGCATAGCGACCGGACCACTTAAGGCGAACCGGCGACAACGCCAAATGAAAGGCGAACTTTACACGCTAATAAAATCTGTTCAGAAAGCGGAAAAGCGAATGGAATATATAGTACCCAGTTAAGAGGAAAATATGACAAATCTTGACTGTATTGAAACTAAGATCTATCCCTAAGGTACTTATCAAGGTATTTGTTTATTTGGTTAAAAAGTTTAATTAAGGAATAATACAAGCTTATGTAAAAAATTAAATAAATATTTACAGCCACAATACTAATAAAGGTATTTGTTTCTCTGTTTAATAGTCTCAATTTAAGTTTAAAAAATAATTTTTCGTGTCTACATAAAATATTTATGATCCCAAAAGCATACATATTTTCAACCTAAAAACATACTAATTATACACATAAAACTTAAGCGTACAAGTAAATCCATTTATTATTAATCAATTGGCGTATATAAGCTAATTTTCCACTTAAATACTTTTCAAATAATTATTTTCATAACACTTAACCCTAATATTTTTCAGATACATCCTTAATGATTAGCCCAAACCAACCCACTGGGTTGCTGTACACCGCAAGAAAAAGGACAACTAAAGACAGAGGAATGAGGTGGCGCAGCTGGGCGCTTTGGCATTTTATGTGGCAATGGGCGGCTCGACACAAAAGGCTTGGCCAAATGTGGGTTTATGGCTTGTAAAAATCCATGTTAATAACATCAACAATGGCGTGGGCCAGCGGAAAAGGGTAACTAGCGAACAGGAGCCAGTCAATGTCCTATCTGATGCCCAAGGCTGTACCAGCACCTTAAAACTCTGGCCAGGCATCCTTTCTTATGATTTTTCTTGGATTTTTCTTTGCGCATTCTTGGCCAAACACAAAAGGCGTTGGAAAATGGGGAAAAAGCCGGGCTTTGAGTTGGGACTCACGGGAGAGAAAAGGTAAAACGTCAAAGCCGGCGCCGCATCATTAGTGTCATATGTGAGGGAGAGATGGTGAGCTATTTATATTATTCACACGGCATAATAAATCAAAATTGTTGCCAATAAATTTATTATTGTAGATTATCTGCACCCACTTTTCGGACGGCGAACGGAGTCTGCTACTCACCTTGACAAAAGCTAAAAACTGCCTGCCGGATGCTGAGTTAACCCTTGGCATCCCAGCAATTTATCAACATCAACACGAGAGCAGATACTATAAATTACCAAAAAGTACAAAACAAAAATCATAAGAGGGAAGGATATACCTACAGAGGTGGTGTTTTGTACGAGACTTTAAGATAGATAAACCGAAATTGGCAATGATATCATCTCTTTTATAATTGCTAACCATTAGGCATCAGAATAGATTTCACAAAGAGTTGATTTATTCATACGTTTTATTTGATAAATGTAGACTGACACTGGCAAATATTTGTTAATAATTTACTCATTTTTTGTGGCCTTTTAAATTGTGGATTGAAACTGAAGAAGTTCAAAACTGGGTCACCTATTATGCTAACTCTATTAGCAATATGTACCATCGCACTAATATTTATATATAATTTTTCATATACATACTATATTTGCTCTTAAATTTATTTATTCTTTTTTTTTTGTTTTACTGCGCTCTCTTTTATCAATCTTTTCCCCATTGATTTTCATTTGCGAACTTCTGTTTGCTCTGCTTTCGCAATGCCATTACATAATCAAAGGCAAATTAACGTTCCCAACTCCCAGTCTCCACTGTCACCCTCCTCCCAATCCCTGGCCTGGTTTAGTTTACCCCATTTTTCGTTTTTTTCCAATGGAAAAATCCGCACTGCCACGCCTCTCTCTACTCGTTGCCTCCTGCCGCATTGCAACTGTTGACAAATCTCTTTTTAAGAGCGCGCTTAAAACGTCATTTGAGCGGGGTTTGCTACGGGGTTTTTGTCTATATACTCTGCATTAAAGGGTGTATTTGATTTGTTAAAGGATGGGAGACAGTCTTATCTGAAAAAGTCTCTTGCGGAATGTAAAGACTTTTACTGATAACTTGATTTTGTAATAAAACTAAAAACAGTTTTGGTTATTTGTAACATTTGAACTTTGATTAAAATTATATAAATTAAAGTACCTTTTATCAATTTCATTTATTTTTATATAACAAAAAAATATTTTCAATACTAGCACTTTACACATCTCCTAGCCAATCCAATTCACTAGACCTTCACTTTGCGAGATTTTTTGTTGTATTCCTTTGTTACCCCCGCATCGGTTGTGCAACCAGCCCGGGGGTGCTCACATCCTGGGGGCTAAACCAATCAATATTTAACACATTTAACCCTTTGACGACACCAACAACGCCACGCCTGCGACTCGCTGATCGTTCTGCGTAAAATTAGCATAAAATTTGAATTTTACAGCCAAGTGAAGCGTATGCAGCGCGTGATTGACAGCAGTCAAATTCAATTGAAGTCGAAGAGGGGTGCGCCCGGCCTCAATTCAAGGGGCATGGAATAAAATAAAATAAAATTTAATTCAAATAAAACCAATTTTTGAAAAGCCTGGCCCAAGCTCTCCCTCTCTCTCTTTTTCTATAGCTATGAGGTAACCTTTTGGCTCTAGGTCGAGCGACCTTGTGGCAAAACTTTCCTGAGGGCGTCAAGTTTTTCTTCAATTTTTGTTTTTTATTTCGAATTTCTTTCGTATCATTCCTGTTTTTATTGTTGCTGTTGTGCTAAAAGGATGCATAGCGAATTTGGCAACGTGTCGGCGGGGCTCCAGGATAGACCGGCGCGTGTCCTGGCGGGAAATTGCCATTGCAAGGGGGAACATCCTGGGGACCTGGCGCAAATCAAGAATGCTGGCTTTTGAAGATTTTTGCTATGGAAAATTCAATTTTGTGCCAGCAATCGCAATTTCTATATATAAAAAATATATCATATTTTCTTATTTTCAGGATTTATTTATACACAACTTTTGGGATTTTGAAAAATTTTGTAATTAGGAGAGACATAAAATGAAAATACAATTTGGAGTACTTAAATTAGTTTTAAAATAAAAATGGGCTATTTTTTGTGCAATTGCCCATAATAGGGCTTATTAAATTCTTATCTCTGAAACGCATACCTCTTGCTATATATCATTTTACATTTATAAGAATACATATAAATATTTCACTGCAAAATTTCCATCTCTTCATTGCAAATATGTTTCCCGTATGGACCATTTTATAATTCAATTTAGACAGAGTACACGGCACATATGAGCAACAGGCTGGCCCATAACACTTTAGCCATTACAATGAAAATGAAAATAAAAAATAATCATATAATATAGTTGAGAATACGCAGCGCCAAAGAGAAAATTGAGACAAGCACGAAACACACACACACACAATGTTTATACATATGTATGTACACACTCATATACTCGAAAAGAGCCAGCTACAATGATATTTCTGCCATTGTTTGAGGACGCAACAGTTGACTTTTATGCTCGACATGACGCAGCGCGGCTTTTCCACTTTTCCCATGCATAATTCCAAACTGATATGAATTGCAGTTGAGCTGGGGCACAACGCGGCGTATGAGTAATACTCGTAACAATGCCCATAATTGTCGCAGTTGCGAGCAGGTGGTGGCAGGTAGACAGCATTTTTACCTTACCACACTTGTAAAAAAAAATAAAATACCACGTTATTTCGAGGATAGTTGGCAGAGTTAAGATTTCTTTTCTAGGAAAAGTTTTAAAGTATTTGAAATTATTTAAAAAAGTTAGCCAACACTATTACTTCCTTTTTAATTTCTATTAAATTAATGCAATTAACAAACGATACTTACTTGGTTAAAATTACAACCCTTTAAAACCGGAAATCTTTTACGTATTTGTATTTTGTAGCAACACCCTCCACACACACATTAAAACAAAATAAACACTCGACCGACCACAAATAAATTCGTTGTCTAGACTGGCCACAATTGTTGTGTAACCCTTAGCATTGTTTTAGCAACTGCGATATATCATTTTGCATGTGGTATGGCATATTAGCGCTGGTTTTTCCAACATTTTCACACATTTTCATTTCTGAACAAATTACGTACATTATTGCGGAAGCGTAGCCACGGCAGCGGCAACAATAGCTGGGAACCCTTTTCGCTTGGGGATTTTCAAGAGAGGGTTTTTGGGGGTTTTCGCATTATGAAAACGCTTTAAGCAGAAAATTGGATTTTTTCATCTTGAATGGAAAACAAAGCACAAAAACCCAGAGGCAAAGAGGAGCGGGCAGAGGGTAGCGGGGCCAGGCAATAACAGTAAAGCCCCCCCAGCAGCTACAAAAAATAATAAGTATTAAACATCACCCGAAAGAGCAGCGAAACAAAAAATAAATGTTAGATATGCTGACAAAGGTAATACAATAAATACGAAATGACGTTGCCGCCACGGCTGCTGCTAATGTTAAATTTTACGTAGCCTGCTTTTGGGGCACCCTTGAGGTGGAAAGCCAGGAGAAGGCAGCTCGAGCACCGCCTCCCCCTTTCTTTTTTTAGTTCGTAATCGTGCTGATTGTTCTCTTCTTTTTTTGTTTGCCTTGCTTTGGGTTCTTTAATTTCATTCCGGGCTATTCTTATTTATTTAACATTAGTTTTTATTTTATGTGCCATAAAGCGGCAGCACTCGTACATAGTTGAGTGTAGCATTTTTGCTGCGAAAACGAGCCGAAGAATCCAGTCCAAGCATAAAGCAAACAAAATTAAAATGGAGTCAAACTGAAAATGGAATTTTATTCGAATTTTATAGCAAAGCATAAATCAAGATCATACTGCTCCTAATTGTTTAATCAAGAGTGTAAACGGCGATAAACCTTGGACATAAAAGATAACCCACTGATAAGCCACTCTGCCTTACGAGACTCACTCATCTGACTCACTCCCTCTTTGGTGTACATACACAAACATCGAAAATCCAGCCCGGCCGTGTGTTTACCAACTATAAAACCAGACCCGAAATCACTAAAGATAACGAGCTGGCGAGTGCCACTGGAATTGCAATTGCAGTGCTGCAGGGAAATCGGTAGACGAGAGTTGCCAGAATCACATCAGAATCCAATTGGCTGCACGTTTGTGTGGCAGACCACACCAAAAAGCTCTTACACCGCCGGCCATTTTGTTGCAGCTCGTACATATTGGCATTAGACTAATCCGGAGTACCGCACGCAACAACTTAGTTATTGGCAGCCTGGCCTAGCGATGGCCGAAAGCAGTTCGGCGTTCCCGGAAAATACCAGGGGCTGAGCACTGGGGGAAAAATATAGGAGAAAAATATAAAAGATGTAGATGAAAAATTCGATTTCACATGGAAAATATCATATCATGTATAAATACTGTAAAAATTTCAGATTGTCGCATATTTAACTTTAAAATAACAAAATCATGTATGTATCTTATGGCCTAATAAACACTATTTCCAACAAGGATGGTTAAACTAAAATTTCAATATTAATAGAATATTTATGGCTATAAATATCGATTTATAAACACTCCTTCGTTACAAATTCAAGGCAACTCTATTTTAATGTAGGCTGTTGAATTGTAGCTTTATGAATATTTTGTCTTTTTACTGCTTGTATCTTTAACTTGTATCTGAATAAATTAATATAACTTTTAAAACTTAAATTATTAATGATTTATATAAAGTAATTTTCCCCACTGTGGGACAACTTCTGTTGCTAAAACTCTGTTTTTTTTTTTTGCCCAAGCAGACTGTATGGTGACGCACATTAGCCGATAGTGCCAGTCCATGCATTGCATACCATACTTTAGCCCATGGCTCCTCCTCCCGATTTAATGTGCAACAGCGAAAAGTTGAATGTGCTGGCAGCCAAAATTCCCTTTTTTTACATCCTCTTAACTTGGCAACAAACACACTCGCACACTCGCACTTACACTCGCCAACTGATGGCCATTATCAGCGTCATTATGTGGCATTAGGAGCCCCTCCACGCTGATGATGATGATGATGATGATGTTGGGCGGCTTATAGTTGTATGCGATTTATTCGCGGTTGCCCCCGCCCAGAGAGTGTGTGAAAAAGTGCATTTGAGCTCATTTAAATAGCATAAATTAAGATGCTTAAGCTCATTAGGTGGAAGGTTTTAATTAGCCAAAACTTTGTAATGACCGTCGACTGGCAGGTGGCCTCTTATCAACCGGAGGGTCAAAAGGAAAAGGAAGGCTTATCAGTCAAGTGGAGCTACAAATTATACTAATTATACAGGTAATGCAATTCAAATGAAAATGCGTCAACTAAAGAGCTATCGTTCCCATGAAATGACGTAGTTAGATAAATAAATTATTTTCTGAGTAAGTTAATCATGCTAATTGACGGTGAGCGAATAGGAAAATAAATTCCTATGAATATATGAAATACTGATAAATGGAAAAGCAAAATAACTTACTCAACTTATACATAAAATTCTTAATAAAAATCCGATCCATGACAAACAGTTTCCTGCCCAAGGAAGCCTTAAATCCACTCAGATTTTCTTCCATACATAAAGTAAACACCAAAATAATCGAATTTCATATAAAAACGCCAAGGGCGAGAGATTACGCTAAAGGAAAAGAACTCCATTTGCCTGGAATACACATGCTCCATTGCTTGGCAATAGTTTAATATCAGAGATTTATGGTCCCATAAAATGGAGAGTGAATTTGCGAATAATTTTAAATGAATCATGTGCTCCGGTAATCAAGCGTTGCCATATCAACCGGGGCACGTGACTCGCGATAAGACCGGCGTACTTAAGACGGTTTCCAGAGAACGCTCCCCGATAAACAAAGCACTTGACTCCCGGGGTAATACCAATTGAGCAGACATAAGGCTGCCAGCCAGGCAGCCTTCCCTTCACACTTCTCTTGGCCAAATCCTTGAGTAATCCTCCCATATTACACAAAGGTAGAGTGGTTGTTCTGAGTTGTGCCGCTCCCAGCAGGAGATAAGCACGCCAAAGCTGGCCGAAATTATTACGGTTGGCACTTGGTGGAACTTCGAGACCTTGAAAAGGATTGAATCTTTCTGGTATGATAATATGAAATGGGTGCCCTAATTCGACATTAAAATCTTTATAGAAAACTTTTTACATTTTCAAATTGAAAAGATTACTTGCCTTGTAATTAATGTTTGCTTTATTCATTGCAAATTCATTTTTCGTTGCTTTATAGCATGGAAAGTTTTATTCGTTTAAGTCATTGCGATTTTACAAAAAATAATATTATTTTCTGTTCTGATAAATAAAACGTTTTCTGGCTTTTTAAAACAATCCATGTCAATGACGTGTTGAAATATTTATTTTATATAAAATACAAATAAAAATAACTATTAAACAATCATAAATAAAAGATGAAGTTTGATTTTAAATTAGTTTATAATTAAGGAATAAGAATTATAAGAATTAAGATTAATAAGAATTATGAGCTTGAAGTATTTAAAAAACTCAGTAAACTTAAAATCAAAATTTACCCAAAAATATATTCGTGCTCAAGACCTTAAAATAACCTCTTGTTCAGGCCTTTAATATCTCATTCAACCTCCTAGGCTATCACCTTATGTACGACTGTGTCCATTGCCCAATGATTGATTGATCACTCCTTCCATCAATTGGTGGCTCTTTAATAAACACACTGCAGCAGTGCCATATCAGCGGGTGTCATATTGTTGCATCAGAATGGAGAACGGACCCACCCGAACGGTGTCAATCAGGTGATGGAATTGTGCGACGTTGGCCAACTCGTGCTTACACTCAATCATTGATAATGCCCCAATAACTATACGAAAACTGACCGGTGGGCTGCCATAATTGTGTTTCGGTCCCGGTTATTCGCCGATTACCTTTCCCGACCGGCGATAAGCCAATGCCAGTGCCTATCAAAGGTGTTCTGTTCCGCGGGCTGTGCTGTTGGCTTGTTTAGCAATCCACAATCGCAAAGTGGTACCGAGTGTGTGATAAAAAAATGTAGGCACAAAGATTAAAGTTAGCTCTCTTATGCAGTGAAAAAAACTAGGCTTTAAGGAAAGTACTATAAGTACTATATATCTCTGGAAATAAAGGTGCATATATGACCCTTTGTTTTCTATATCATTGGGAAAACATCTGCATGACTGAAATGATTTATAAATTTGCGAATGCTTAAAAACTGCTAGATTCTCTGAGCAATAATATAATATAGAATATACATTTTCATCTTATTGAAGTTCTGATATTCCTTTGCATCTTAAAACACACAAGTAACTAAATAATAAATAAATAGCCCCTGACAAGATGCATGCTCGAGACCTTCTTAGCGTGTATTCAGATTCAATTTTCGATTAAATATTAACCAAACTATAATTATAATTATTTATTTCAGTGTAGCTCTTTAGCTCGTTCGGCGATTGTACGTATGTAGGGGTGTATTGTTTAGATTAGCCCCAGTCTAATTGGCCATTGAGCTCAACAGGTCTTAGGCGATCGCACAGTTCTTTTTGCACCGTTGAGGTGGCAGGTCGCGAAAAATTAGTAACTCTTCCTTTCTCCCTCTTTCTGGAAATTAAGTTTCTCCTACCGCTGTGTGTAAGTGTTGTGATCCTTGAATACTCATTATAATGACTAAAGTGTGCTCAAGAGTTGAGTGTTTGGTTACTATAAATTATTTTGGAACCACTTGTGATTAATTTTATGACCCAATAATGTGTGTATGCTATTTCGAGACTCATACGCCACGTTGGCAATCATAGTTGCTAATAAGCAGTGTTAGCTTAATTCCCAAGGGTATTTTCTTGGCACACACAGACTCATTATCAGTGCTTGCAGGGTTAATATTACGAGGTTATCAATGTTGGCTGAGATAAGCGCTTAACTGGCCGTAAATTAGCTATTCAACCGTGTTAAGAAACTGCTTCGAACGCAATTATTTTAAATTTTCCGACAATTGCATTAAAGTTAATGGTAATTTGGCCAACGATAAGATATCTTAATTGATTCCTGATAATTACTCACTAGCATGCGTTAAACATCGATTTCGCCTGACACTATAAACCTCTATATGTGCTCTATATGGCGCCATAATTGCCCCGTGACGTCAGAGCACGTGATGGATCATATGAGGGTAGCAGCAAATTGAACCACTCAAACGTCAAGTTGAAAGTTGCCACAAACACACAAAACGATTGCGAGACGTTCATGTCGATGTCGATAATATTTTTACGGCCCACGAACGGATTTCTTAATGAGCCCCGTAACACCGGCGAGCAATCCGAACAGCAATCCCCAATGAACCCGTAATTGCCGACATAAACCAGCGGGGAATAGAACTCCAAGCCCGGGACTTTGCTATCCGGTAATCAGACATTTGCGTGAAGTTCGCCCCCCTGAAGATTTATGGCCAACTTAAAGGCAATTGTCTGGTCTGTGCAGATTTATGGCTAAGACTGATGTACAAAACTGAAACCGATAAGCACAGGCTGGCTTTGATTTATCCATCTATGACCACGAGCTAAGCTCAGCCCAGCCAGCTGCATTGAACTGTTTGTGGCAATTATAGGGAAATATTTTCTTATTGGGAAAAGTAAAAGAAAATCAGGTTGAATTGCAAATACATTTTACAGTGCCTTACGAGGAGACTTGGGAGACTTTGCATAAATAGGAGAGACTCTGAAATACGGTTTGAAAAGGGTAAT
>VNJU01000102.1:0-74213 GCA_008042675.1 Drosophila seguyi
AACCGGGGCAGCCTGTGGGGTGCTCTTATAGGTTTGCGTTTTCGCGTATCGTAACCGGGGCAGCCTGTGGGGTGCACTTACAGGATTTACGTTTACACCGAAGGATTTTTTACCGCGTCCGGACCCTTTAACGTTGGGCGCCAGTTAATCGAAATGAAGTTAATTCGATTTTTTAATAGTTTTTATTGGACAGAAGTCCGTGTTTATTTTTAAGCAAAATTGAACTAAAGCTATTTTACAATTTGGGTGTTATTTATACCTCCCAGCACCGTCGCTGCCTCTGTTGGCGTCGGTGCTGGCTCCGTCGCTGCCTCTGCCCTCGTTGCTCCCACGGAAGCTCTCCAGACGCTGAGCTTCGTATTTCGAGGCCAATGCAGGTGCACGGCCGGATGCGCGTGCAAGCTTTCTGCATTTGCCCTCGTCGCTCCCACAGAAACGCTGATCCCGCGCTACTGCAGGCGCATGGCCGGATCCGTTTGCGATCTTTCGCAATTCGGTGCTGTGAGTTCTTTTGTTGTTAACTTGTAAGTTACTCAACTTATAAATATTTTTAAGGGGTTAACGGGTAGACTAATAAGTTCCATCTGCCTCGTTGCAAAGAAAGTTTTTGCTTGTTGTTTGACAAATTGTTTTCTGCAGCGGCCGAAGGAAATAAGGGGCCACACTCGAATGAAGTGAACGGGTGGCGGGTGGGTGGAAGGACAACAGACGCAGGAGCTGGTCATCAATGTGTAATGAATTTGGGAGGAGGATTCGAAGCGAGAGCAAAGTTTAAAGCGCGAACAAGAGGGACAAAAACAATGACAGGCGTTGCCAGAGCTGCTCCGATCTTGTTCTTGTTTTCTCTTTCCCATTTTCACATTTCCATTTCATTGTCTGACACCCTTCCCATACCTCTTGCTGGGGCTATATACGTTGTCCAAAAGTCTCTTCTTAAATTCTGAATAGAATGGGTAGAAAATGTTGTAAAATATTAAACATTAAATCAATAAATAATAATTATTAATCAAGGCATAAAGGTAAATAATGTAATGCCTGCAAGTAATTCCTTCGAATTATATAGCAAACTTATATAAACATACGAGTGGGAATGTGCTTTAAATCGATATTTATGACACAAATCGGATAATTTACTTAAAATTCGGATTTTTAAGGTACTATAATACTTTTGCAAGTGCTAAAAAATAAAGTTTTCACAGTAATATTTCTCTCATCAGACGCTATGCCTGCGCATGTAGTTCGTAGGACACAACGCGCCTTAAAGGACTTCAGAATAGAACTCTCACTGAAAAAAATATCTTCTGATAGCGTATGCCAGGCGGCGGCTACCAAGCGAATGCCTCTTCCTTTTTCACTGACAGTTAGGAAACTTTTGGCCGCTGGCTGTTTACCGTCGCACAATGGCCGGAAAGATACAGTTACTATACAAAAATTCAATTTTTTATGACAACGGATTATTGCATTCGACAGGTAATAGTTCAAAAGGGCTGAATCAAAAAAAATATTCAAATCAGTTAAATATTTAAGAAGTTACACGTGTTCAAATTTGAACCTTTTTTGGGTTGCAAAAAAAGCAGGTCGTTTTTTAGAAAATGCAGACTTGGCCGTCGATTTTTAGGTGAAATATGTAACCGACCGGCTTGGCTATGGTCTCTATCGAAAGGGTAATCAAATCTCGGTAAAACGAAGGTAGAATAAAATTATAATATTTTTTTTCACGTTCAGGCATACCTGTTTTACCAAAGTACTATTTTTCACCTATTTTTCAATTTTGATTGAATTTTAAAAATGGCTCGACAACCCTCGATGGGGTTGGCGTATGAGGTGTTGTTCTTGAATATGTTCAAAATTCAAAATTCATATTCAAAAAAGACCGGCTGCCCGAACTGCCACCCCAAATTTCCAAAGCAAAAGATACTTTCAACTCAGCGTAAAAAACGCGCGGTTTCGTGAAAATTCTGATACAAGCACAGTCGCTGCGCAGCACGAAATTGTATGGCGGGCATACATTTTTCCTGTATTGGCGGCTTGTTTTTCAATTCCTGACTTTGTAAGGATATTTAATGGTATAAATTCAATGTATAATGAATAATTAGTCATCAACAATTTTAATTTATGCAAACTTGAATGATAATTTTTAACAAAAAGTGCATAAATAATTGGAAATTGACAAAATGAATAAATTAAAATTTTCTTTTTTCCTCTAAAATTTGTTTATGTTTGTTTTTTAAACATTCAATATGCACCATATTAGCATTTTAAGAGAAAACAAACGAAAAGTATTGTTCGAAATTGAATAAAAACTGAGAAAACTGCCTCAAAAAACATTTATTTTCGATTATGAAATCTACTATTTATCACAAAATATTGTGTGACTACTTAATCGAAAGGTATTAAAATTACCCTTCATATAAAAAAAAAATTATGAATTATGAAAATTATAATATATCTAAAGATATATGAATTTTGTAAAGCAAAAGTATCTGAACTCCAAGTATGCGTCGTCCTGCGGCTGCAGTGGCGCATAAATTAGCAAACATGGGGCGTGCGGAGCGCGCGACTGTTGGAACTTTGGCAGGGCTGGCTCGCTTTCCCTGCTCTTGCCAACTTAACCCCCCCAATGGCCAACTGATTGACTCAGCTCCTGCTCTCCCGGTGCCCCGTTTTGATGGCTGCTGCAAATTAGCGATGTTCACGTGGTCAACTCGGGGTCTGCTGCCCCTGCCATCTCCCATTTGAAATTGGATCTTTTGGCCAGTGCCGAAAAATTGGCCAGCGCAATTAATTAAAAACTTTTCAGGAAAATGGAATTGCACGGTGCTTGTGGGGCTTTAGGTTCACTAGGATTCACATGAAACGATTTGGCCATAGCCGGCAAAAGCTCTAAAAATATTATTCCAGGTGCCAGAAATTTTGTTATATTTTTTCACCTCTCACTGCGACGCTTAATTAAAAACTGCGCAACGGTGCTGCCAAAGAAAAATGCATATGAGTGCTTTCTTTGTTATTTTTATTTAATCACCGGATTACGGATATACATACATATATAATAAATGGCTATTAAATTGCGTGAGTGGCAAAAAGTGCACAATAAGTGGGGCAAGGGTCGGCATGGCAAGGGGGAATTTTTGGTTGCAAAACTATTTCAATCAATTTTCGACAAACACCAATGAAGGAGCTTTCGGAAATGAATTCATAATTATCAAGGGTTTGAAGTTTTTACTTCACACAAGTTTTTTGAGTTTCTTTTGTAAAGTGAAAATAAAAGTGAATCAATAAAACGAAATGCAACGATACAATGGGGAAATTAAAAATAAAAAGAGTCGTTATCAGTCAGTTCGATGATAGATTCCTTTTACACTGTTTTCTTTATACATTTATTGGTAAAATTGAACTTTTTTATTAAAATAAAACACGGTTCTTTGTTGGATTTGAGGAATTCCACTTTTCATTAAGCACACACCACGCGGGACAGCAATTGAAGCAGCAAATAGACCAACAAACTTATACATTTTAAGTACTTTTTTGTGTTGTCTATGAGTGTATTTGTATTCTCTTTGCTGTCTGCTTACCGATTTACCCCTGCTCAGGGCTGTAATTTTCATAAAAATTGTGCAGATTAAATATGGCAGCCAAGTTTGTTTAGCCACGGAAGTGACATTAAACTCGCATAAGAGGCATCAGCAGAGACAACAAAGATGTCTAAATAATAAAGGCAACCTGAGCTGTTTTGGGACGGCGCACAAGTTGATTGAATAAATCACAGCAGGTAAATTTCACTTGAAACAGCTCTCGACATGCGTGAGGACTGGCTGACAGACAGGAGAGCGGCCTCCAGAGCCGCAAAACTTTAAGAAACAGAGTAAAAAATTACTAAGAATTTTAAAATTTGTGATCGTATTCTAACAGAATTTGAGAAAGTCAAGCTACCTCTATGTTCTGGCAATAATATTAAAAGGCTTAAAAACCGTAGCCCAAACTATTTATTTCGTACTGTTTTGTAAAAAGTGAGTATTACAGAGTATCGGAAATCATTATTGCTTTCATTTGAGCTTCTTTAGCACAAAAATTTCTTAATTCAAGAAGTCCTTAGTTTGAATCGCGGTTTTCTCAGTGGACGTACATACGTAATGAAACCGACTGACACGAAATATGTATTGCCCAGGAGCAGGTTCTCCTGCTGATGAGGTGGTGCAGGTGGGCAGTGGTGGTGGACGAGTGCGATGTAAAGTTTTGCCTTTTATAGCCCGGCAACAATTTGGCCAAGTAGCTGCCAAGCGCCAGAGATAACTCAAACATAAGGCCGCGGGAGCTCAGCTCATTATGCCAGCAGTGTGTAACAATTTCGGGAAATAAAGAAAGCCCGCAGGGAATCGAATTAGTTTGCATTTATATTTGATGTTCGGCCATTTGGGGCAAAATTTGTTTTCCCCTTGTTAAGGATACATGTCGCTATAACACGACGAAGGTTTTTTCAAAAATCTTTATTTAAACAATAGTTACAGTCATTCTAAGCAGAAAAAAAAGAGTAAACAAAATTTTTTTTTTTAAAAGTTCATAATTTTCAGAATTTTTGAGATTTTTGTAAAAGCTTTCGTCGTGCGATAGAGAACTTCATTACCAATAATAGTTAATTTCGTTTTCGTGTTTCAGATTGGCCAAACTTTCAGAAGTGGTGGCACCGTGCACCAACCTATTTTTTGACAAGTGCAAATTCACGAGCACATAGGGGGATTACCGAAAAACTTTGAAATTAAAACGATATTTTTTTGTAAAGTTCAGAGCTTAATGAAAAAAATGAAAAAAACCGCATTAAAATATCTTAAATAGTTTTTTTTGTAATCCACTTTCGAAAATTGGGCTCGAAAACCGGCCGCTACACTAGAAGGGTCCCTTAAACGGCTCCAAGCCAAAACTTATTTACAGGATCGCGAGTCGCGACACGCAAGCATATGGCCGGCGTCCGGGTATTCCGCATGGAGAATTTTTCCACCTGCAAGGTGTGCGAAGTTCACTCGGCAATTAGCATTTTCTATGACCATTTTCAATGGTGTCGGATGCCACGTCACTGCCAAGGCTCTGAGGTACCCCGTTTGTGGATTTCCACATTCACATTCAATAAATGCAAAATGCGAGGCAATTACCATTGAGGATATTTCTGTCTCTAATTGCTCATGAACGTGGGTCGAAGGTCAACGTTGACGTACAGGTCCGCCCATTCGCCCTGTCCTCAATAAGAAATCGCACAATGACAGCCACATGAAAACGTGGCAGGAAGTAACAATGGATTCCACATGTGGTTTTGGCCGCTAATTGTAATCGCTAAGAACATTTACAGAATGGGTTAATTAATAAACCTTGAGTAACTCGTTCCTAGAACACTATTATGAGTTTAACTCGTCTCTAAATTCAAGGAGCATGGCTTACTTCGTTTGTGTTTTTAATGTTCTAATCAAATCTATAAAAACCGACCTGGTGCAAAGTACAAAGAAATTTTGTGGCAATTGCTGGGAACATGTGGAGCTGCCGGACCATCAATGTATTCACAACAATCTTAAGGCTTAATAAGTTAAGCTTTTATACAAATCGCCCCCAGAGGCTAATAAAGAATATATTACCTAGAATTTAAGGCACTTGAACTATATTCGCAGCTAGTATACAAATTTACGTTCTGCGACACACAGTTTTCATATCAAAATTGTATTTGGTTGACAATAACTTATATCTGGGGAGAATGCTTTACATTATCCTGTTAACCTTTTTCGATTCCTGTACGGCCTTGAGCGGATTGTAGACCTCAATGCCCAGTAAGAGTACATTTCGTGTAAAACTTGAGTTCGTTATTTCCAAATATTTGCCAACTTCGCCGAGCGTTGTTCCAGGGGCAGTTGGGAAAGTCAATTAGGCACTTAGACGGTTAATTAGGAGAGACGCCCAACCAGACACCTTTCCTGAAAAGGGGAAAACTTTTAAAAACTCATTAATGCATAAATTAAGAGCCGCTTAAATACCAGTGCGACATGGCCGGAGCAGCCCATAAGCAGTTCGATTCCGGATTAGAATCCCAGATCCCAGTCGATGGCCAGCCTTCAGTTCCACGGCAACGTCGATGCGGACATCAGATACGATGTCGCCTTGGATCCGGCTCGGGACTCCGACCTTTTTAGTCTGCTGACGAGCCTCCAGTTGGCCATGGGAATGGTGCCGTCCCCCAGACTGCCCAGGTGGTGGCCACACTGGCTGAGATCCGGCGGGAGAGTGTTGGCCATGGCCTACAGCTCGATGGTTATATTCACATCGCTCCACTTGGGCGTGCTGTTCACCAAAACGACGCTGGACGTCCTGCCGACGGGGGAGCTTCAGGGCATTACCGACGCCTTGACCATGACAATTATCTACTTCTTCACCGGCTATGGCACCATCTACTGGTGCATCCGGTCGAAGCGCCTGCTGGCCTACATGGAGCACATCAATCGGGAGTACCGGCACCATTCCCTTGCCGGCGTTACCTTCGTGAGCAGCCATGCCGCCTTCCGGAAGTCCAGAACCTTCACAACCGTGTGGATTATGGCCTGCCTGCTAGGCGTCATCTCCTGGGGTGTATCGCCCCTGATGCTGGGCACCCGGACGCTGCCGCTACTCTGCTGGTACCCCTTCGACGCGATGGCTCCTGTCACCTACACGGCGGTGTATGCCACCCAGCTTTTTGGCCAGATTCTGGTGGGCGTCACTTTCGGCTTTGGGGGATCATTGTTCGTCACTCTGATTCTGTTACTCCTCGGTCAGTTCGATGTGCTCTTCTGCAGCCTAAAGAACTTGGATGCCCATGCCAGGCTACTGTCCGGAGCCTCTGTGAAGGATCTCAGGTAAGGGGTGTCTTCGGATATCTTAGCAGATATACAAGCGATACTTTAGCTTGCTCCAAAGGGAGCTGTTGCTGGAGGACTCCACCTGCGAGCTAAACCAGTATGCCGTTCTGAAGGAGGAACCAACCGATTTGACGACACTTTGCGCTGGACGTCTTAGTCCCGGCCAGGGCGATGCATTCCACGGTGCCTTGGTGGAGTGCGTGCGCCTGCACCGCTTCATTCTCCACTGCTCAATGGAGCTGGAGGTCCTGTTCAGCCCGTACTGTCTTGTCAAGTCCCTCCAGATCACCTTCCAGCTGTGCCTTCTGGTCTTCGTTGGCGTGTCCGGGACGCGCGAGGTGCTGCGCATCGTCAATCAGCTGCAATATCTGGGACTTACCCTCTTTGAGCTTCTGATGTTCACTTACTGCGGTGAGCTCCTGAGCAGGCACAGCGTCCGGTCCGGGGACGCCTTCTGGAGGGGTACCTGGTGGAAGCATGCCCACCACATTCGCCAGGACATTCTAATCTTTATGGTCAATAGTCGACGCGCCGTCCATGTTACTGCGGGAAAGTTTTATGTGATGGACGTGAATCGATTGAGATCGGTAAGACGATAGAACAATATAAGTGTTATTTACTTGTATTCAAACTTTAATACCTGCAGGTTATTACACAGGCCTTCAGCTTCTTGACTTTGCTGCAAAAACTGGCGGCCAAGAAGACCGACCAGGATATTTAAGCAGGAACCGCATTCGTTCGCTTTGTTTGTTCGCGTTGGTATTTATTCTGCACATTAAAAAAGAGTCAAGTAAAATGCAAATAATATTTGCGTTTCCGCGTCTTATTGTTTGCTTAGCGTTTAACAATTTGCAGCACCGGGGTAAGATGTCGAGGGCCTGCCCCCCAGCTCACCCGCCAGCCCAAACGCGACTCTTAGTCCCCGCCTTTGGCGTGTCACTGATAAACAGCCCTTTTTTCAAGGAAAGGGGGAAGTTTTCGTTTCAAATTGTTGGTGGACATTCAACAAGGCACCGATTGGATGCCCTACACCCTACCATGACTACTTTCTGTCCTAAGTATAATAAGCAACAATCCTTTAGAGCCAATAATCGGGAAAGTGGCAAGAGGATAAGTCTTCTTATTCATATTTCATGATTTGAAAAGTCATTAAAATGTGAAAGACACACTTCGCATCCTGTTGAGAACACCAAATCAATTTTGTCTCACTCATTTCGTTTAATCTAATATTCAAAATGGTCAGTTATAATGACGGCAACAAATTTGCAGAAAACACCAGCTCAACCATCGTCAAAAAGGTCCAAAGACATTTCCTTTGACATGGCGGAACCGTGGATTAAGCTAATGTACCCACTCAACAATGGCATTACTGTGATGTCGGTCTGTTGAGTAAAGTTCTCAGATTGTGAAAGAAGCCTAAATGTCGCCTTTAATTTTGGGATTGCACGTTGTACACACGAACTTGTGGCAAAGTTTTCAACTCATTTGCGCTTTGCATTTCTTATTGTGTCACAGACACAAATCCCTACACCCCGAGCCACTCGCGGCCATATGAGGGGAAAAGTTTCCCTTCTTGCCTGGGTGACTTGCCATAACTTTGGATCTGCGAGCTGGAAGGGGGAGTTATCCCTTGGCTCTACCAATTTCCCCATTGCAACGTGTGTATTTATAGAGACTCATTTGTTTCATTTTTTGCCGCCTACTTTGGGCGCTGGGTGATTACCTTTTTGTTCCTTTGTATTGTGCTTTTTGTGCTTTCGCTCGACTCGGTTTTTCCACTTCCGCTTCCACGCTTTCACGCTAACTACCTTTATGCGTGTCTGCCGGAGCCAGCAGGATATTTATATTACATGATATTTGATAAGCGCAATGCTCAGTTGAGCTTTGCTCCTGTCGACAAATGTTCTGGCCATATTTCTCCAGCAGATTCCAGTCGTTGGCATGACAGCAAACCTAAAGTTCTGCAGAACGTTGCCAGGCAAGGGCTTCCGGGCACATCGCCATCCCAAGTGGACACCTATCATGGGATTAGCATTTGAATTGCGAAAATAATGCATTCAATGGCCACTGCATTTGCAAAGAACCAGTAACGGAGATCGGATGATCGGATTAATCAAGCCATCCACAGCTATTGCAAATATTTGCCCAAGTCCTAAGAAGGAGAAGAGCTTACACAGGAAACAATTGGAATATTCATTGATTGAAGAGAGCAAATTTGGATGCATCTAATTGCAATGGTAAAATTTCTCTAGATTGATTTTGATCACTGTTTCCACGGAGCAAAAGCGTTTTTTAGTTCCTTTCCAACTGAGAATGAATATATCCGTAATATATTCTTGATCAGCTTCACTAGCCGAGTCGATGCAGGCACATCTGTCTGCACGTTTGCTTGTCCGTGTGAACCAACAGGTCTGTGACTCTAGAGGTCCTACCAAATTTAGTGTAAATATTCTTCTGTTGCACGAAGATCAAGTTTGATTTAAAATTTGAAAATAATAAGAGATCAAAACTTAAGTAAATTGATGTAGAATAATAAACCTGAAAGTTACTAAACAAAAACGTCTCTGGGTATATTGAATGTCCTGCAACATTTACATTTGTTTTGGAAGCACCAATTTTGAACGTTCTTACAATATTTTGGGTTTTGGTTAAAAAGAAACATTTCCTTTAATTTTGGTAACACTTCTTTTAGTGCTTATTCTTATACTTTGGGCACTGCTTCTCACAGTCGCACACTTGCAGTTGAGATACTTTCGCTTTACAAAAATCATAATTCTTGAACCAGTTGAGATATTTTCATAATTTTTTTTTATATGAAAGGCAATACCTTTCGATTAAGTGGTCACACAATATTGTGTGATAAATAGTAGATTTTATAATCGAAAATTAATGTTTTTTGAGGCAGTTTTCTCAGTTTTTATTCAATTTCGAACAATACATTTCCTTTGTTTTCTCCTAAAATGCTAATATGGTGCATAATAAATGTTTTTAAAACAAACATAAACAAATTTTAGAGAAAAAAAAATTTTTTTTATGATTTATTAATTTTGTCAATTTTCAATTATTTATGCACTTTTTGTTATATAATTGTTTGTAGGGGGGCCTGAATAGTCCACCGAAGATTGGAGGGAGTTAAAAACCAATTTCCCACGGCGCAGGGCAAGAATGGAAAAATACCCAAGTGTCCAAGAAAAAAGAAGAAGCGGGGCGTCGTGGGCAAATTCATACAATTTAATCGGCTTCATATATGGAACTAACTCTAAGCTTAAAACTAAAGCCGCGCTCCAGCTCGCTTTGCTTCGTCAAAGCGAGCGCGCGAGATCAACGGCAGCCGACCGCGTAGCTCGGTTACAATCCGAGCTCCGGAGCGAGTGGGCACAGGGGAGGCCGAGAGCGTGCGCTTAAGCGGGGCGAGCGCGGACGGGAGCGAAAGCTCTGTGCGCGGAGGCGGCACAGTGGCCCCTCACGTAAACAATAATCATTTAAGTTTATAAATATTAATATTGTTGATGTCTAATTATTCATTATACATTCATTTCATATAATTAAGTGTCCTTACAAAGTCAGGAAATAAAAAACAAGCCATCAATACAGGAAAAATGCATGCCCGCCATACAATTTAGTGCTGCGCAGCGACTGTGCTTGTATCAGAATTTTCACGAAACCGCGCGCTTTTTACGCTGAGTTGAAAGTATCTTTTGCTTTGGAAATTTGGGGTGGCAGTTCGGGCAGCCGGTCTTTTTTGAATATGAATTTTGAATTTTGGACATATTCAAGAACAACACCTCATACGCCAACCCCATCGAGGGTTGTCGAGCCATTTTTAAAATTCAATCAAAATTGAAAAATAGGTGAAAAATAGTACTTTGGTAAAACAGGTATGCCTGAACGTGGAAAAAATATTATAATTTTATTCTACCTTCGTTTTACCGAGATTTGATTACCCTTTCGTTAGAGACCATAACCAAGCCGGTCGGTTACATATTTTACCTAAAAATCGACCGCAAAGTCTGCATTTGCTGAAAACTACCTGTTTTTTTGCGCAGCCCAAAAAAGGTTCAACTTTGAACACGTGTAACTTCTAAAATATTTAACCGATTTGAATAATTCTTTGGATTCAGCCCTTTTGAACTATTACCTGTCGAATGCAATTACGATCCGTTGTCATGAAAAATTTGATTTTTGTATAGTGTCTGTATCTTTCCGGCAATAGTGAGTCGGCCAGACTCGACTGTATTGTAGAATTGTTTTAAGGAAATAGTTTGTTTTCAAGACTTTAAGTTGAAAAATACTATAAACTTGCAGTAAGCACTTAAATCTATTATAAAAACAATAAAGAAACAATACTTAAAATAAAATGCCACAGACTTGGTTTTTCATATTTACACCTTCGTCAAGGTTAGTTTTATATCGCGTTCCCTTAGAATTGAAATCATTACATATTTCGACGTCTTCGAAAGCTCAATTTACTTTCGTTAACTTTTGTAAAGCTATAGCTTTTTATACCCTTGCAGGGTATTATAATTTTAGTCAGAAGTTTGCAACGCAGTGAAGGAGACATTTCCGACCCTATAAAGTATATATATTCTTGATCAGCATCAACAGCCGAGTCGATCTAGCCATGTCCGTCTGTCAGTCTGTCCGTCCGTCCGTTTCTACGCAAACTAGTCCCCCAGTTTTGAAGCTATCTGATTGAAACTTTGCAGACAGTCTTCTATATGCTCTCACTACTATATAAGTCGGAACTGGCCGAATCGGACGACTATATCATATAGATGCCATAGGAAGGATCGGTAAATTTTAATGAAAAAATTATAGCTTAGCCAATTTTTACGATATTTGCATAAAATTTTAGATTTGACCATTTGGTATTATTCCAGAATTTCGGTTTTAATTTTATCAAAATCGGACAACTATATCATATAGCTGCCATAGGAATATATATATCTGTTTGCCTTTGTTGCTTGCAACATTTTTCGCCAGCAACATTCTGCATTGGCAACATTTATTTAGTGACAGTACCCGAGAAAGCGAAAAAGTCAGAACATTTTTCTTCTTCTTCATCTTCTTCTTCTAATTACTGCAAGGGTATTTAAACTTCGGCACGCCGAAGTTAGCTTCCTTTCTTGTTATACTATTTAATGCCCAATGATTTTGGGAGCTGGTATCTCACAGTATAGTAGAATTGACAGTAGCATTCTTTTTTGATTAAAGAAAACTAATTCGAATTTTCAACCCTACCTTAGATGGAGTCAATTAAAGTTAAGCAATTAAATAAAATCGAAATTTCCTCCCAGTTCCATCGAGCATGTTCAGTTGCCGTTCTCGTTCCCGTTCCAGTTCCCGTTCCCGTTCCTTTCGTGCCCTGTCAGTGACCTGGCAGTGAGCCAATGAAAGCGGTGTAGAGTGCCCGCACAGCATTGACAGGATCTAGCCGCACGCATTGCTGTCAATATCCCTTCAAAACCGCCCACCGCCCATCGGCGGCCAACTTTGAAGTAGTCTTTCGAAATTAAATTAATACAAAGGCATGCCGTGTCAACTTTTTCAGCAGTCAGCTGGCGGTATTTTAATTGAAAGCAATCAATATGAGGCCCCGGCAGCGGCATGTCACCTCGCAGTGCCGAAAAACCAAAGCAAATAAGGGGAGCTGTTGGGACCCGAAGGAATTTATGATTGTTGAATAGCGCCACACTGATTTGGCATTTTGATTTGAAAAAATGTTCATACCTCTTTAGACATAATAAAAAAACAAAACCAAGTAAAAATCAAGAAAATATTGAATATTAACTAGTCACTCTTGCAAACATTGGTAACAAAACGCACTAGCCCTAAATTGGCTTCAATATTGAATATTGGCTAGAAAAGCCAATTTCCCTACCTCAGAGGATTCTCATCAGAAGAATTATAAATTCCATTCTGCTATCAGAGATGTGATCAAATGAACCCAGATTCAATTCACACTCCTGAAAAGGCCAGACACCTGTCGAAGTGATTTTTCGTCATCCACTCGGTGGGCGGTAATCTAATCAGGACACCCCGCCCCCAGCTGGGCTGCTGTCAAAGAGCCCGGCCATTGTTGGGTAATTTCATTATTACTCCATATTACATTTGCATGCCTTCGCCTAGGCGAGTAATGGAATGTGCCTCTGAATTTCAAACATAATTGCCTTCGGATTGTGCAACATGTCGCATTCTCAATGCCGGTCCCCAAACAAAAAGTTAAATATGCTTCTGTGCGTGTGAGCACACTTTCCCGTGCATAATTGTGCCTGTGTGTGGGCTTTGGCTTTGTTGGGCTGTCACATAAATTGCATGCGATTCAGTCGACGGACTTCGGCCTGCGGTCTGGACAAAGGACCGCCCAATGATAATAACCGTGATAATGTATAAACGGGGCAGTAACATTATCTAAAAAGTCAGAAGTCAACATGGTCTAAATTATTACGTATTTATCCATCAACCATCTTGCTGAGCGTTTTAGGTGATTTTACGGAGAGACTCTCGTTAGATCAAAAATATACATTTTATCAGTGACTATTTCGCGTAATTGAATAGAAATTGGCAACGGGAACTGCGCTAAAGGCCTTTCAACCTGTTCATCTTCCCTTATTCTCTGGCAAGGACTTGGTGGTATCCGATGGGAGCCGCCAAGCAACTATTGTCTGTGGGCCTTGTGGACAAGCCCGTGAGTGGGTGGGCGGAATTTGTGGCGCAAAGCGGCTTTAAAATGTTGCAAAATTGCATGGCACTTTGAGAAACGGCAGGGCAATGCTATTTAGCCTTTTGTTCTGATGCAAAGAGCCAATCGAAATGGCCATGAAGTGCGCAACAAGCGACAGGGAACAGCATCTGGGCCATAAATCAATGCAATCAATGCCCACAGTTTTCATGGCAGGTGGCTCAGCTAGCAATTTCCCAGAATACACGGATACACAGACACCCGATTGTGTGTCCATTTGGTAAAAAGCCAAGGACAAATGGAAATCTACAGCCACTGAGCCTTTCATATCCTGCAATTGAATAGAGACTACAATCTGCTGGCAGTTAAGCATAAAGACTTCGAAATCCTATTGCACAATCAGCCCTCGCATTCAGAGTATTCTGAACTGCCGAGAATTGGATCTAGTTTTTGTAAAATAATCTTGGTATTTTATTATCTTCTAAAGAGATGTAGTAAGAGGACTTTCAGCGATTTATAGGTGAAGATTTGTTAGAGAAAAAAAGGAAAAGGTAAATATAATAGCTAAAAAAATAACGTGTAGTTCTCAATAGAAGTAAATTTTAATAAGAAAGAAAGCTTACTACGGCATGCCGAACTTTGTATACCCTTGCAGCTTACATTGGATCAATATATTTTGATGATTTAATGATGCTGATCAAGAATATATGAATATATAGGGACAAAAATGTGTCTTTCACTGCGTGGCAAACTACTGACCCAAATTATAATACCCTGCAAAGGTATAAAAATTAACCCACCATCTTTTATAGGCTCTCCTGGATTTTAGTGAGATTCAAATTGGATTCTGTTTTTCTGTTCTCCTTTGAGTTTGTCACTTTTTCTGTGGCACTTAATTTCAGGGCGAACCCAAGAGTACACTCGAGTATGTACTTTATTCGCGAACAAGAGTATTTTAACGGTTACTGCGGCCTCACTCTCCTCCCTTTGTCGGGCCGCTGATATGCACGGCCAATAAACAAACAGCTGTGAATAGGTTTCACCCATACCTTTAAGAGCTGCTGCCTTCGTTTTCACCACAAACCGCCGCGGCGATGCATTCGACGAAAATCGGAAGTATTTACAAACAAAAAATAAGGACCTCGGCAAGGCACACACACATGCGCAGATTAAAAGCGCCTGAAAGTGCACTAGAGCTGCTGGAATACTTTCCCCCTTCCGGCTCTCGCAGCCAGAAATTTAAAGTTGGCGGCGTTGTCGCTTCGCACAAAAACCGTTTATTACAGTAACTTTTTTCGCAAGTGGGACGGACTTTCCCCCCACAGGAAAGGGGGGCAGAGTGGCTCAGCCGATAGCCTAGGGCTGAGAGGCAAAGGAGAAAGAGGGCAAAGGGAATCCATTGAACGGCCTCCACGCTGGCTCCGCGCTACTTTACGAGCCTTTAAAGCTGCAAATAAAATTAAGAGGCGCTGAGTAGTCTCAATTTTGACTTTGTTCATTTTTTACGCGTTTTCGTTGCCCCCCTTTTTGTTGGGTTGTTTCTGGCAACTTTGTCGGCGATTTGGTGGGCGCATTCTCAGAGATCTTTGCGGCCTTTTGAAGCAAGCATAAAATTTGCGCGGCATTAATGTGTATTAATTTGTCAAGTGCCCGGGAATAATTAATATTTAACTTGTGGCGCTAATGTAGCAGTTCGGTACTTCAACCCACACTGCAATTGAGTGCCGCCACCGCTGGCCATCTCTTCGTATACTCAATGCCACTGCCCACTTGTGAGACTTGAGCACTGCACTACTAATGCTTGAAAATATATTATATTTCTACTTCGGTGTTCAGAGCACCCACAATTTGGCTTGTATTATTGCAAGTTACGGGTCTCTCTTATAGCTTACAAAATTGATTGAAATCCAAATAGTGCTAGTTTTTGAAAACGGCCTGCCCTTCGCGGAACTTAAAATAGTTTTATTTAAATTTGTTGATGGTTTAGTTGACCTCAAACATAATTACTTACCTTTTTTCATGTTGTAGACCTCAGTTCTATTCTTTGCAGGGTATTTTTGAATGTATAAAAAATCCAATCATTTTTATGAAACCAAAGTGCTTTCAGCTCAGCTCTCACTCTGTTTAATTGAGTGTAATTCCCATGGAAATCAGTGTGCGGCTTGCATGTGCACTCGCTGTCATCTTCATTTTTCATTTTTCCATTGTTGCGAACTCGGATTTTCTCTGTGGTGCTTTTCACGCCTCCATCGACTGAATACGATTGCTGGAAATCCACCAGATTGCAATCAGCGAGAGCTGTGGCAGAAAACCCAATAAAACTCATCTGGGAAATGATGTAATGCACATTTAATACAAATCAAATATAATCAGAAAACACTTGTACAAATCAAAATACATTATAGCTAATATGTTTCACATATCTCATTATCTATGGTTCAGTGTCTTTGACTTAGGTTAGGAAGGACTCGCTACGGCTACCATAAGATACATACACATACATTTACTTATAGGGGGATATGTGCCTCCGGGCTGCTTGCCCCTCTTGTGTGCCCCTATTTTTATATAACTGCCACGGCGAAAGCGATTTTGATTATTCTTCTTAGGGCAAGACATCTATGTAAAACACACAAGTAACTCGGTTTCGGGTGGATTCTAAATTCTTTCACAAATTCGAAAGTTTCGCAGCAGATGAAAACCTCAAGCTGGCCCAGTAGAAATGCTATTCTTCTACCCTCTTTTTAGGTGTACTCCTTAGTTGGTGTGTGTTTATCTGGTAACAGTGGCTATAACACTGATAAATATGTTCCATCTGTCGCCAAATCACAAAAGCCAATCCTGACCATGCCCCCCATTCGTTACAATCTAATCTAATCAGGGCGCGGCATGATGGATCCTCCTCGACTTTAATCTAACCCTTGATGCGGACAAGTAGTATTCATAGTACACAACGTGATTGGCCCAGGGGTGTTATTGTTGCGGGTTGAAGTATGTACAAAAGATATTTTATTGCAGAGATCAGTTTTCGGCTGGCGATTGCATCTGCGAAGTGCCACTCGTTACAACTAGTACTACTGGTAAAAGCGTTTTGTTACAATGCTCCCCTTCTTGATTTATTTATTTTTTAATAAACAAATGATGAATCTACAATTTACAGAGTCTTAATAGGTAGCACTCAGGAAATCCACCAGAATTTCTTTTCTAATTCCTGTGAGTTTGTTTTAAATTCGTTTTGACTTATAGTATGTCACTGTGAAGTTGATTATTGATTTGTATAATTTGGGGCAATGTCCTAGGCATTGAGTATTTATATTCCCTTTATGTTGGTATGTTTCTGTTACAATTGTTGATTCCCTTTTGATTGGAATGTGAATATTTGAATACTATTTAAGGATGACAAAGGAAATATCTAAATAAAATTCCTTTGTAAGTCTAAACCAGTGATCGGCCCCAGCAAATACAAGTCAAAATTGCTTTTTGTAAGAGATTGGCACATGTAAACCGCTGGTCTGAGCCGCAGATTTTTGCCTAGTATTACCAACAGACTAAGAATATACCAAGAAACCATTTACAAACCTATGATGGATTAATACAATTTTTAAAAAGGGGTTAAACTGCTTACATCTGTTTCTTTGCTGGGAAGCATGTTCTTTTAAAAATGCTCTCAAATAATACTTTTCCCAGGGTATTTGGGCTGCTGTAGTTGGTTTTCCCCTACTCCTTTACACCCTCCTTCCGCCGAAAGGAGCATATGTTGCCGAGTCAGCAGAAGGAGCGGCGACAGAGGAACCGGATGTTGCGCTCAGAACTCGGCTTGTCTTTGACGGCCTTTGTTGTTTGCCCGGCGGCCTGCCATTAAAGTTCAATGAAGTTCCCCGAGTGCGACACTTTGCGACCTAGCCGCGACCTGCCTCTGCCAGGGATTCAATGAAGTGGAAAAAATATTTCCGCCGGCGATAAAATTGCTATAAATTTTCAAGTGCCACGGGGGCTTTGGCTTTGGCTTCGGCCTCGCCTTCCTCGTGTCTGTTTTTCAGCATTTTTCAGCCGCCGCCTTCTGGGGCTAAGTTTGGGGCGCTAAAAATTTGTCAGCAAAAATGGTACGAGTTTTGTCGGCTATTTGTGAGGTGTCACCGAGGCAGGCTTTTTGAGTGGCTGCCACTAATGGCGACATTACCTATCATTTGGGCCCCGGCCGTCTTCAGGCCCGTCCCGTAAGCGAGCGGCTCTAAACTTGGCAGCGCTCGCTGAAAACTTTCATACTTTCCTTATTACAGTTGCTGTAACGGCTCTTGGTTGTTGTTTAATGTCCTTAAAGCAGCTGCGGCGACTTCTCCTTGGGCCACTGGCTGCTTGCCTCTGGCTCCTGGCTACTGGCTGCAGGATGCTGAATCCACATCCTGACCGCCTCGAGGGGCCGTCAAATTCTTACGTGACCAGCTGAAATTTTTCATTGTGCCACAGAAATAAAACAAAATGAATGAACTTTTCAAATAAAAATAGCAATCTGCGGGGCCGAGGGCAGCAGCAACCACAAGAACAAACAACAAAAGTCACAAATTGCCGTGGATTTGTGTACGTGTCGGTTACTTTAATGGGCCCCGGTCCCAATGAAATTCATCGTGCATTTGGGGCTAGAGTTCCCCATACATTTAATGCATAATTGCCTAATTCCAAACCAAATAGCGTTTATCGATTGGAATTTTCACTGCGACATTATCGGAGAATTTACGAAGCGCAGGAAATAAATGTAGTTTGTTGAATGGGGCAAGGGACTGCCGAAATCACAGCTCACAGCTTAAAGCACGAATGGGAACATCAATCAATAGGTCATATTTTTGAAATGAAAAGTTAGGGAGCTTCAAGCATTTATAACTACTGTCAGGGACTGAACACCATACTATTTGAGAAACATTTTCGGTTTCTGTAAACTGACCATTGACATCAAGGCTAGGCAGTATGCATTTGAGTTTTCCGTGTACATTCCTTAGTGACTACGTTTTCCGTGAATGTATGCATCTCCATCATCATCAAGGCTAGGCAGTATGCATTTGAGTTTTCCGTGTACATTCCTTAGTGACTACGTTTTCCGTGAATGTATGCATCTCCATCGCTGGATGGCTAAGAACAATCATAATTCTCTGGGGAACTGCAAGTGGAGAAACCTATGCTCAATTCCCGAGCCTTGAAAATCCTGCGGGTTCCACTCCTGGGCAATGTCCCTTCAATGGCATGCAAATTGAATTTGAAATTAATTAGAGGCACATAAGCGCATAAGCCCCAAGGGCTTTCGGCCACACTTGCTTCGGGGGAGTGAGTGCGTAGCGGTGTGCCATCCCCGGAGATTGCATATACGACACGTTGGTCGGTGCATTTATCTGTCGCTCGCTACTGCCACGCTTCTCTTTAGGACCCCTCTGCCTGCGGCGGGCGATGTCCTTGGGCGGGGCTGGACCGGGGCGGTGGATTCCTGGAAGTCCACACTGGGACACTTGTGCGGATTGGCCTTGAGCTTACCGGGCTTCACGGGCGTCTGCTATCTGCTTGGGCGCCAGGCACTCGTACTGGAATAGCGGCACAGCAGGACCTTCTTAAAGGCCTGCCGGAACACCTTGTTGAATATGGTGTAGAAGATGGGGTTGACCATGGAGCTGGCGTAGCCCAGCCAGGTGACTACGTCGAAGACCCAGTGGCTGATCCGCTCCTCGCACTCCGCACACACCGTGGGCAGGAGGTTTAGGACAAAGAAAGGCGACCACAGGATTACAAAGGTGAAGAAGACCACACCCAGGACCTTGGTGGCCTTCTGCTCCAGCCGTATGATCCTGCCGTGGCGCGACGAGTTTCTCGAGATCACGCTGGAGTTTCTCGAGTGATGAGATCGCACGGTTTGTTGTCTCTGAAGCATGCACGGCGATGAGGTGGTGGTTCTGGTCTTCCCGCCTCCGCCACACTCCCCGCCACCCTGATAGTTCATGTTCTGGTGGCTCCTCAAAGTGGCCGATCTACGCAGGGGCGTAGATGAATTGGAGGCGGTGGTCGTCTTGGTGGGAGTCAAGAGCAAGGAGGTGCGCACTCCACCGAAGCTGCTGCCGCGTCTCCGGTGGCGACTGGCGTCCCAGGTGACCACAGAGGCGGTCTTTGAGATACTCAGCTTTCTTCGGCCGGGGCACGGAGTTCCGGGTGCGGCAAGGTAGCCACAGCTGTCGCTCTGAACGGTCAGAGAGCTGCCCTGTTGGTGGGCTGAGTGAGGACTGAGGGTGGAAGCGCCGGTGGATGGGGGTGCTCCGCCAGCGGAACCACCGCCCGCTATTCCCGCACTCACGCTGGAGGTGAGAGCCTTTTTGCCGCCACCACCGCTGCGCAGAAGCAGCTCCATTTCGCTGGGCGAACTACTTACAGCCGTGGTGGCGGTGGTGGTGGTGGTCACCCGGAAAGCGGAAGAAATTATCTTTACCTCGGCGGTCTTTACGCAGTTTTGAAGCGGCCTGTCCCCGAAATAGGGACATGTGCACACGGAGGGCAGTTGAAGATAGTCCGACGGGTGATCCTGGCCATTAGCGTGGCACTGTTTGGGGTTCTGCGGCGGATCCAGCTCGGTGTCTGAGTGACAACCGTTGGCTATTGGCGTGGCCTTTGGTTCGCCCCGATCCTCCTCCTCCTCGTTTTCGTGGTCGTTGTTGTCGTCGAGGCTCTCCTGAACGGTGGTGTGTGGCGGGTAGAGCGCATTTTTGGGCAGACTGTTGTGTCGCTTGGGACGACGCAGGGTGGACGTTGGCGTGTCCGGATCCTCGTCAGCGTCCTCGTGGTCAGATCGTCGATCGCGTCCAGAAACCGCAGACGAAGCTCTCCGGCGCATTTTATAGGCTCTGAGCCGCTGCGAGAGCTGCGAGAGGGTGCTGGAAGTAGAGGAGGCAATATAATAATTAGAAAGCTATAATGCATACATAAACATTTTCAAATATTCCCATTAAATACTGATTTCAACATGGTTCTGACTTCCCCTAAAGATGTAAAAACATTGTAAACAATTATATGAAATATGTACTAAACTGGATTGTTATTTTTTAACCATTTCCATTTCCCACCAATTTACACAAAAAGCAACGTAACTAATAATTCAAGTCTTGATTGTTTTCGCCTACGGGAAGTTATTAAAATTCGCCCAATTACCAGGTTAGCACATTTTCTAAGCTAAACTAAGATTATTGCCAAGGAAGCCGAAGTTTCGCATTTAAAGCTTTTTCCGACTCGAATTTCTTTTTCCAACCTAAGCAATATATGCCTTGAGGAAACCGTGTGGTTTTATTAATTGAAGTATATAAAATATGACGTTATACGTTAGACCCCGCTGGTTTATTGATTTAGTGTCCATCCCTGCCCCGTATTCTTTCTTATGGCGCTGTAAATTTTTAATTAAAATTGCGCAGCCGATTGGCAATCGCTATTCCGAAGCGGGAATCGTCTAAACGTCTAAATAATTCACCCGCCCCGAAAAGTAGGAACCCCTTTTCTGTTTCCCTTCGCGGCTTACCGTTCTGTATCATTTACCTTCAGACTTTTTTCCACCGTTACTTTCCTCCCTTCTCTGTAGTGCACAATGAAATATTTCTGTTTCACAGTATGGCCAGCTTGCCAGTTGTTTTGTAATAAAACACCGAGTACTCATTATAAAATATTTTAAAATTAAAGTAACGCAAAAGTTATTGTACAATTATAATCAATAATAATTTTCCGGATCAGACAGCTTTTTATCCCATAGCGCTCATGGAAAAGATCGGGTAAAGTAAAGTTAGTGCAAAACAATTGAAATATAAGTAATATCGCAAAGTAGAAGCCTGAAGAACATGTATGAATTCCTCAAAAATATGTATGATCCACATTTTGTAGATTTAAAAATGTTCATTAAAATGTCACCATTTAGATTAAGAGCAATGTAAACAATATGTAAATGTTAACAAATGTAAATGTTAACAACAACCCCAACAGCTTAACAGCTAATGGTTTAAGGTAAGTCAAAAAGTTTAGTTGAATTTGAATTTAAAAGAAATCCAGTACATTAAAATTATAGCTTTTAAAGTACATGATTTTATTTCAAACAAATTTATCAAATTCCCCAAAACCAAAAATATGTTTCATTTATTTTCTTCTCTGCAGAGCTGCTTCCCTTCTTTAGCTTGTTTTGCATTCATTTTAATAAAGCGCATAAATTTCAGGGTTCCCTTTGCGGCTTGTGTCCTGCCGCCTCTTGCCTTGCATGCAAATGCGCGCCAACTTTATTTCGCCAAGGAAGGCCGGAATAGGGATGTGGATGGGGGCTTGGTTAGCTGCTAATGAAGGCATCAGGTTAGGCGGACAGGAGGGCAAGTCGCAGGCCAGGCGTCGCGAGGCTAGATAAGGATGTCAGCTCATTATGCATCTGCCGCGTTTTTGATTTGTTTGCACGAGACGTGCGCATAAATTGAGATGCGTCGGAACAGGACTAAGCCGTGGGGACGCAGGGCTATCGGGGCGCAACTTCCCATTATGCAAGTGAAACAAAGCCGGGCTGACGCCGAGTTTGTTATTGTTTCGCCCACAAAGGAATTAAACAGCTGCCGAACTCATCAAGACGTCGCTGGAGGCCCGTGGGCAGGTTCCTCGCAACCTCCAGAGGAGATGGAGCCGTGGCAAAAACATATTCCACACACTCAGACTCCAGCAAGTCACTTCCGTTGGCGTTCGTATTTACCACAAAGGGAAAGTACATCATGCTATACAATTTTAAAAATTACTGGGATCTTACACTTAAAATGGAAAACGGATTCTTCGACTCTAAAGTTTATGTTTCCCAAGCCTCGTTTTCAGTGTAAGTGGGCCGAATCCCAAAATTAGACTATGGCCCATACACCATTTGTCGACTTCTAGAAAAGCGTGAGACGACAAATTGTCAAACAATTAAAAGGCGCGCCTCTCGACTTCGAACTCGTCCTTTCCCGCTGCCTTTGTTATTTTTGCATTGCATTCAGAAGAGCGTGATTCGGTGCGAGGAAAAAAGCCAAGTCGAAATCCATTTTATTGATTGTGGAAACTCGTTCAACTGTCAAACAATGTGGCAGATATGAAGGCACAATCCCCCATATCGCAGCCAGTTGGATGAAAAGCGCCCAGTCAGAATGATATATGATGTAAGCGCATATATAAATGCCCGAAATGAACGAGATATGTATGTTTTCCTGCATTTCGCCAGCTCAGCCGCTTTAAGAGCAAACGTGAAAATTTCAGTATTTAAAGATTTTTAAAATATTGCATTTACCATGATGGCTTGACAGTCTTAGCATTCATGAATAGAGTAAAATAATGGAACTGTGTATAGTCTAAAATACCATTTCTCCTTAATAAAATTTCCACCTGATTGACGATGAACATGACCGCCCCCTCTCACATGCCTCCCATCGATTCCTTATTACATTCTCGGGGAAAATGAAAACGTTCGTCTACTATGATTCCAATTTTTTAATTGGATTTCTGGGCGCATCTCTTATCCCGCAGTAAGCTAGTCGGCTGAAATTAGAAAATTAATGAATAACACACATTTAAGCAAGAGGCCTTGCCGACGTCGGGGCCGACGCTGAAATCACTTGAGCGGCTCCAATGCCGAATAAAATGGCAATACGCCTCCCCAAATAAAGAGCTTAGCAGCGGACAAAAAAGGGAAACGAAAACGTACAAAAAAATTAATTATAACGAAAAATTTTACAAGTCGAAAGCGGAAGGACAATAAAAGGCAGTGCCGCAAAAAGGAGCGCACAGAAAATAAAAGGAAAAAGCGAAAATAAACGAGTCACAAAAAAGCAGACTCGAGGTGAGTGCCTGGGATGCCTTGGCTTTTGGTGTGGTCAGCACACTTGGCCCGAAACTGTTACCAAAAACCCAAACTGGGACTGGGACCGGGAATGGGTTTCTAAATAGGGCCGAGTCTGCGACATCAAAAGGCCAACGAGTGACTGGAAAGGATCACTTGGACAAAACGGCTTGCCGGCCGCAGATGCGTGTTCTTTTGACAGGTGAGCCAGCAGCCAAGGAAACTTTTCCAAAGTACTTCCCCAGGATTTCTTTCAACAAACGGAATTGTCTGACCTTCCCTCTCTGGGTAAGGTAAAATATTACGCCAAATTAAAATGATACTGTTGATGAATTTTATTTATCTGTAATGTTATTCATTATTATTCGGATTGCGAGTCAAATAAATGCAATTTCATTAAAGAAATTAATTATTAATCTTTTCTTAACATTTACTACTACCGGTGAGCCCTTCCCTCCGCAAAAAGCGAGCCTTCCTAATTTTAACAACTGTTTAATTCGGAGCCGGTTAGCTCAAGAGACAAAGAATTATGTAATGCAATTCGAATCCTCTGCCAACTATTTCGATTGTCAATTCATCGATTGTTTCTGCATTGAATTTTATGTGTCGACAGCGTATTTGTAATTCATAATGAGTTTCTTAAGGATTTAAATTATACCTTTTCTTTATTTGTTTGACAGAAGTAGAAGGCAATTTTATAAATATAAATCTCTATTTCTTATTTTCAAGACTCAAATCCAAGCACAAAAACTACCTTAAAATCATCCCATACCCACATTTAAAAATAACCATTTAGAAAGAATTAATTTCATTTGCTCAGTTGGTTAGTATCGGTGATGAAATGATGACTTTCTTTCTATTCCCCACCGCTGAGGTTAACCCTTATCCTAGACAATATTATGACTATGATGATGGCACTCACCCATCGCTCTGCTCTCCGGCTAACCGACTGCTGGCCAACGAGTTCCGGGTGCTCTCTCTCTCAATGCCCAGAGTGGTGGTGGATAGTCCCATGACTGCGGCTCCGTGGTGACCTTTGGGCGAGATGGTGGTGGCCTGCTGTTGGTGGTAGGACTCCCTGCTCCCCGGCGGAAGGAGCTGCTGGTGCTGCGGGGGCGGATGGTGGGCGGCGTACCGCTGCGGGCTGAATGGAAATTGCAGGTGGTTGGACAGAGAAAACTCGGACTTGGTGGGCGATCCGGTCGTTGAGGAGGAAGCCACCGATTCCAGGCCGCGGGACAGCTTCAGCATCTCGGCTCCAAACTGATGGAGAGCCGTCATTGTCGTGGGTGTGGGCTCCTTTATGCTGCAGGCGTGAGTAGAATGTATCACACAATATATAGAGCCAGCTCCAGAAAGGAGACTCACCTGGAGTCCGGTAGCCACAGCTCGTGGTTGTCCAGTGTGCTGAGGTCCGTGTCTGTGGAGTTAGCTGAGTGGGCGTGCAGCACGGAGGAGGCGTGGCCCGGGCCCGGCTTCAAGAGTCGTCGCCAGGTGCATCTGCGTTCTGCGTAGAAGCAAAAACCCGGAAATCAAAAGTAAGCGGATACCAGATTGCGGTCAGCGTTAAAGCGCGCTGTCGCTATTAATCTCGTTGTGCCTAGATTCTGGTGAAAATTATATGGCAATTCGCATACTCTTCTCATGCAAATTCCCCATTTGTCAGCGGCTAATAAATACAAGTAATCCATTATATCGTATTTTTCATTGGGAAAACATGATAGAAATTGAGAAATTAGCATAATACTTTCGAAAAGTATAATCTCTTTAAACAGCGTATAACAAAATTTTCCCAAATTGTATCACAATTTTGTTTATTTTTAATAGAAGCACTAAGGATGAAGGTAATTCGGCTCGGCTGGTGATGCCATTATTATTTTACCTTTGCGGTTTGCCTGTTACATACAGTCTCGGTTGGTACTAAGCTATAATAACCTTAAGGCCTACTGGTACCAACTCGTAAGCCCGATTACTACATTATTTTAAAATTTGCAATCTTTAAATTTTTAGTATATATATATTTGTTTTTGGTTAAACTTAATCTGCTAGCTAAACATGTTAATTTTACATACTTCGAGTGGTAGCCAATTGCTCCACAAATGTGTGCTATTTCTTTCTTTAATTTTCTTTCTCTGTACAAATAGCTAAAAGACCATTCTTCGAAGTATTGCTACGTGACTGGCCCAAATTCGTACGCTTTAAGGCAGAGATTTGGCTTAAAATAACTGCCCGAATCCCTCCCCATTAGCGAGCGCACACCCTGTAAATTGTAGCCCCACTCGAACGAATCGGGGACACCACACCGAACCGAGCCCAGCATGGCGGGGCAACCCGCTCACTTGGATCGCTGAAATGCCCTGGAGTGCAAGTGCAGTCGGCAGTCCATTAAATATTCCAAGTCCACATCGACTTTCAGCCAGAAAATGACTGCCAGTGCCTCGGGCACCCGTCAATCGGATGAGAGCTAGGAATGGGGCTGAGATTGTTCGGCGGAGCATTGGCTGCCACTTAGCCACGCTTGAAATGAATGAAATATAGTCGGGATTGTTAGCTTTTGAGTGGAAATTAAAGAAAAATAAGAATGTTCGTGGTGAATACCACTCGAATAAAAAAATAATCAAATCACAGTTGGTTCCGGCATTTTTGTGTGAGATTACAGCATATGCAAAATATAGAACTTTGGTTTCAAAAACCAGATGCAATTTTTGAAGAGTTAGCTCCAGCCGAAATAGAGAATAGTCTCTGAAATTTTTTGTATCGATTCGGCTGGTGTGGCTGGTCAATGTACACTCTATTACATACTTTCTAGCTTGGCACTAAGCAACAAAGCCCTTGTACTCCACGGATCGGGTATGACAAGCTCGAATGAATGTCTTGCTTGGCCAGTTTTTAGCAGATCCTAAATGGCTTCATCATAAATCTACCTTAAATTTGTGTTATGTTTCATAAATAACAGAATTTACTGAGGTATGCTAAAGGGCAACTGGTTTTTAAAGCTTTTTAAACTAGGTGAGCACTGCAGAGGGTCCTACGGCATTACAAGCGTTGGGACTTTCAATGGGAAGCAGCGTGGAAATTAGCTATCTACACATATGGGCTGGATTCTCCTCCCACTTTGGGGGTGTGTGCGAAGGCGATGTGTAGTGTTTACCCAGTTCAATGCCGATTCTGTGTGCATAGCTGTGGCTTGGTCGCACTTTGGGCCTTCGATGCTAGGCAAAGTATCCAGCACATGTCCCTGCATTGTTTGCCTAGGCCACCCCTTCACCGTTTCGACGTTTCGACCCCATGTTCCCTCATATGTGTGTGTGCGGTGTGAAAGGTTGTAAGCTCAAAAAGTGCAATGTGAAACGGAATGCAAATTTTAGGCCAACAAAATGATATTAAATAAGCAGTCCTTACCCAAGGCCGGTGCCTGGCCCAGCCAGCCGCTGGCCCATCCGGGAGTGGCGGCTGCCGTCTGCTGGCCGCCACCCAAGTTTTGTCGCTGCTGGGCCAGGAGGCGCACGGTGAGGCAGTACGTCAGCAGCATCACGCCCAGCGGAATATAGAAGCACACAATGGAGCCGACCAGCTTGTACACCGGATCCGGTATCTGGCAGGTGCCATTCACCAGCACCGAGGCGTGATTCTGGAATCGAATGGAAAGCAGATATCAGAGGAGCACTGTTGGTGTACACATACTGGGCGAGAAAGTGCAATTAGGCTAATTACACGTCAGACCCTCTGCTTATTAAATAGGTGCCTTGGATGGCCGTTCTGGCTGTCCCAAAAATATATACTATATTAATTTGTGTCTTTAAAACACTTACTCACCTTCGAGTACATCAAACTTAGGGGCAGACTCATGGCGATGCTCAGGAGCCACACGAAAACGATTTTGAGGGTGACTCTCCGCCTGGTCTTGTTCCGGCCGAATCTCATCGGGTAGCGCAACGATAAATAACGGTCCACGGAGATTGTGCACAGGTGCATGATGCTGGCCGTGCAGAAGAGAACGTCCAGGCAGATCCAGGTCAGGCAGTGCTCTGAGCCCAGCGGAAAGTATCCTGCGGAAGAGGCAGTGGGAAGCGGAGAGGGTCAATCCGGACTTTGTTCTGTTTTGAGCCAGTAAATATTCCCCGTCCGACTTATGACTGTATTAAGTGTCTGCAATATTTTCCACCTATGTGTACACACGATTTACGATTGCCTGGCAACAATGCAATGCAGCTCCAACTGTCGCCCAGCCATTTTTGTTTAATACTGCCTCGCTTTTTATGCCCCGTGCCCCGTCCCCGTAACCCGTGCCCAAGCGTAAGCTGGCTAATGATAGTGCCCAGCCCTCCCGAGGGACCTTATGCAACATACGAGACGAGTGTTTCGGCCCAACACATATGCGAGTAGCTCTAGCCTCTGCGCTGTGGCCATCGTTTCGCACAGCTGTTGGACGTCATAACTCAGAGCGGAGGACCTCCTACGTTTTCCCATAAACGTACATTTGTATGTGCACAGCGACAAAACTGGAGCAGCATCAGCAGACGAGCCGATCTATCCAGATTCATCAGTGTATCTATATAGGCGCCTGAATCGTAAAGGCATGGGACACTGTACACTAATAATTAATGGGGCACCCTCTTTTCTGATTAATTTTTGTTTTCTGTGTCAAAATATGTTTGCTTCTTTCGGCGGCTGGAGGAGGTTGAGCCCCGGAATATTGAGTAAGTGATACTTGTGTCTGCTGTTGTGTTGTGGTGTGTGCCCTGAGATTTGGGCGCGGGATTTGTGTCCGAAATCTGGCCGAACATGAATCCGTATTGCCGCTGGGAAAAAGTAATCCTTTAAGCGGAAAGACCATGAGCTAAGTTTGCTTCGAATATGGATCGATAAAAGCGTAAGGAGCATGTTTATATGGATTTTATCAAATATTAAAGGCTGACCACAGACAAAGCTTTAGCGGAAAGATGGAGCCTGCTCTTGAAACTTAAAAATTTTTACAAGTTAAAAAAAAAAACGTAAACTTCGAGCTTAGACAAAGGGACTTAATAACGCGCCCATTTAAGCCCATTTCCCAGTGTCCCAGGCAGTATCTGTTGCATACCGTAGCTCCTTTTGCCCCTTATTATATACCAGTGACCGAACATAAGGCCTTGTTTATGGCCGGGTAATATTTTCCCATCCCAATTGGGCGCCCATCAAGCGCTCAAACTGCAATAATGCCCGGGTCCAGAGTCGATTCGGCACAAAACGAGAACGAAAACGTTACAAATGACACGGTCATTGGGTCTGGCTGAAAACAGGACCGTCCCAGACCATTTGGGGCGTAAGCAAAGTGTCAATAAGATCAATTTGGGCGCAGACGGTTGCCGAGCGCAAACCTTTAAAAATACGAAATTTGTTTAAGCCAAACCTAAATTAAACCTGAAGGCGGCAAGTTAAATTGAATAAAAGAGTTGGCGCTGGTCATCCACAAGGGGGTGGGAAATGAGAAAACCTTGCTTTTTTCCACGAAAGCGGAAAACGGATCCTGAGATTGGGCTTTGTCTGTCCCATCCACTGCCGGATGGCTCGGTAAAACCCCAGGTCCTTAGTTTTCTTTGAGGCGCAGGACAAAGCTTTTATTTGTGTTTTTGTCTTGTTTTTCTGTTGGTTCTTTCGGGCTGCCTTTCTTACGGAAACATTTCAACTTACAAATGCGAAACAAATTTCAAACAAAAGCGCAAAACTTTGCCGCTTTCCTGTTCCACCGCCAAAGTCAGGGTAAATAAATTTTTAGCAGATTTCCTTTGTGTGGATTCGTTTTGCATGCCGGAGGTTAAAATGGGGCGCGAGGGATCGTCGTAAAACTAAACTGAAACACAAATAGCCGAGGAAGCTGATGACGAGCAAAGTTGGCATGAAAATGACTTGGTAAATGAGTTGAAACTTATTTAATTTGTTGTAACTTTAAGTAGGTATAAAGCGGGCAGCGCGTGAAATAGAAATGCTCGGTGGACAATGGACAACGGACTCTTCTGGCCGGCTAATGATCCGGTTGTTTGCCAAATCGAGTAAATGGCAAAACTGTGCCTACCAAATGTCAGATGTATGTACAGACAGCGATACGTTGTGGTCGCGACAACGTAAGCGCTTGTGTGCGAGAGCAGACATAACACATATTTGAGCATTTTCCGCGTTGCTGAACTGAGGCAAACAAGTCCCGTTGAGCGGCCCAAATCCGGATGGAAAATGCAGAAAAATCGGGTGAAAACATGATTTATGAATGGTCCAAATATATATGTTTTTTTGCACGGAAACAAATTCTTGCTTTCAAATGATTTATTCATTGTTTTCATTTATTAAAGCACATGTAAATAACATGGACTTAAGCTAATTTAGGTAAGGGATTAGCTTTAAGAATGAATGATTTATCAACGAATGTAGACATAGTATTCAAGGATTTTTTAAATATACTTCTTAATCTGCTTATCAACTCCAATACCAATGTCAAAACCTGCTATACTGCTGACTTTCTTCTCGTTTGGGTCAGTGCACAAAAACATACATACACTTGGGCACACATACGTGGCAGATCCTTTGTTGGACTTTTCTGCTTTGGTTTCTGTAGCGGCATTGATTTCAATTCTAGTTTCAGGTCCCTCTATCAACCCCCAACAAGAAATTTGGGGCACAGGATCCCTTCATCAATTAGATACAGCGTCCCTTAAAACTGTTTACCCAGCAAACTAACTTAATAGGAAGGGAATGACTGACCAAAAAGGGTTTGTGTTGGGTTTTTTTTTTTTTTGCCAACCGCATGCACTAAGTGGATTTGTGGCTTGGCAAACGAAGGAAATGGATGAGGAGGTGGCATCTAAGAAGGACGCCAAACGAAAAAGAATCCACCTTATAGATCCTGCTCCCACCACCTAGTTTTATAATTAGGTAATTTAATTTACAATAATTCTTGAAAACATTTAATGAATTACATTCAACATTTCTTTAATATTTTTTTTTTCATAATACAAAAAAGAACTTTTATGAAACATTCGAAAATAGCTCAGGCAAGGAGTTCCATTAAAGCCCTTTCCCATTTATAAATAACAATATCAAATTTCATGGCTATGTTTACAATATCCCTCGTCTTGCATCAGTTGAAACTCTCGGAACCCTGGGAGGGCCTTTAAATTTTTCGGCAAATATGCAAACAGAATAAACATCAACATAAATCCCGAACCAATCAAAATAAAAAAAAATATCAAATACCTCACGACAAATAAAACTCGCGCACACTTGAGCAAACACACGTGCCACCCACAACTGGAGCAACAAAAAAAAACAACAATAACACATCCTAAATGATTTGTGTCAATAAAAAGGGCGAGCGATAATAAAATGCAAATATACATACACATATAGAGAGCTCGAAAATTGCTGTGATTATAAAATAAGCCAACGCAATTCGTTGCCTTTCATTGTTGCTGTTCGTGCTACTGTCACGCGCATTTGACGCAGAGCAACCAGCAACCATAACGATTTTAATAACAAATCACAGAAATATGAGCGCAACGAATTGATGTCGCCCAAAGGAGTCGGCGGGGCCAAGGCGTGAAAATAATTTCGTTTCATTCCATTTATTTGCTTATTTTATTTAGCCTTTGGCAGATGACAGCGCCTTGCCCCAACAATAGCGACAACAATGCCAGCACCTAGCATTGATAAGGAAGGACACTGTCGAAAATACCTACTTACGGTATTATCGGGAGGAATGTTGTGACCTTTCTGGAATCAATTACTTGACAATTCGTTGGCTATTAACGTATCCATATTTTAATTTACATTTTGATATTTATAAGTTAGTTATAAGTTATTAAATTTTTTTCCGATACCATAAAGCGCGATTTCCTACAAACATTACCAGGCGAGTCGATTTAGCTTTTTCCGTCTGTCTCTCTGTATAAAACAAAACATATCAGAGACTATAGAAGGTACTCACTATTTTGACAATATTCTAATTACGGAACGCAAATCACGTTTGTTTTAAAAATAAGCAAGGCACAATAATGCTGCTCTAAATGACTCATACGCACTGCCCTCAGATGGCTAATAGACTTTCGAACTACTATCGTTTGGGGAAATCCTTCGGAAACAGAGCCTTAAAATTATGAGGCGGTGTTGAAAAGCACCCGGGTCTTGACATACTGAGGTTTGGGTACCGAGCATCGATCAGGAACAACAGGCAATACTTGGCTTTCTTCCTTGATAATGTATAGGCCACTTGACTATTACGAAGAAATAAAGGTACAATAACATGCAGTCTTTTAATAAACTGGAAATCGTAATTTGAAACCATAAAAGGGTGCCTTATTGGTAAGGAGGGAAATTTTTTTTTTTAACAACGATCAAATATTTCCCTTATGATGCCCCTCAGGCGGAGTTGTCTTAATCCTCGTTGAAAAGCAACTCAGGTCGCGCACTGAGGCTAAGCTGTCAGATAAAAAAGGCAGGCTTATAGGAGCCTGCCAATTAAATTGTCCTCGGTTTGGGATGACGAGTAATCAATCACTGCGATGTAAGTGTGCGGCGTGTCCTCAGGACTTTCTTAAAGTTGCTCTTTAATTGGCCGATTTCCTGACACCTTTCCCGCCTCTCCTGTTTTATGACGCTTCACTTCACTTCATAACGTGAGTGTATGTGAGCGCGTGGAAGCTGTGATTGTGGGGGCGTGGCAGCACCCGCGGCGCTCGTTGACACGTTGTCATCTCGCCTGTCATCCGAATCTATGGATAGCATCCGACGGCGAGGAGATGTCGGTGACTGGTGAGTTAGTCCGCCGGGGATCTCAGGGCGCCTTCTCTTATTTTTATTTCGCTGACTGACATCTGTTTTTGGCTTTTAGCCCCGTCCGCAGGCAAACACATATAATTTTCATTTGCATTTCGCGCGCTCCGTCGACACATTTGCATGGTCATGCATATGTTTATTCATACGGATTGATGTATGTGGCTGTTGTATGTGGTATGCCCGTCTGCGGACCCTTGACCCTTGCGAGATGTGTTTTTGTCGAATAGTTTCACCACAGGGTACCTGGAGATCTGATAGAAAGCTCTCATATTTGCCAATTGCTTTGGAAATTTTAGTGATATATTCTTCTCCAGCCTCAGGACCTCAGGTTTACAAGGTATCAAATTTGGCCGATTAACCAATAATCTTTTTAATACCTTTATTTATTTATTATTTGCTTTAAGAAATACGACTAGGTCGACTAGTTCCGAAATATAACCCGTTGTTTGCTGATATTAGTCCTTTCCGCTGGCTGTAAACGATGTGGCCAACTTTTGTTGTTGAGGCCATTGTTTCCCTTTTTTGTGCTCTTGGTACTCGTTGCGGTTAAATATTTGTGTTGTCAGACGCGCAAAAACATTATTGCCACGCAAAAAATCCGCAATGGGATTAAAGTCGTACTTTAATCAAAATGTTTCTGCGGTTGCCCACCCGAGAGACATGTACATGTTCATGCATGACATGAAAAAAGCGAGATTTATTATATCCAGAAATAATGGGCAATAATATTAATATCAGTTTGTTTTTTGGTTTGTAAAATATAAAACAAAAATAACTGGAATACCGCCACAAATTTCTGACATCCAATTTTTTAATTTTCATTTTAAAATAACCCTGTAACCATATTTGCCTTAGCTATTCCTGATTTATTGTTGTTAGTTTGTCAAGAATTCCTGCACAGAGAGAAAAAGACATTTCCGACCCTATAAAGTGTATACATATAATTTTGATCAGCATCAACAGACGAGTCGATACAGCCATGTCCGTCTGTCCTCCTGTCCGTTCTCCGCAAGCTAGTCCATTATTTTTGAAGCTATCTGACTGACTAAATGCTCTCACAATTATATACGTCGGAACGGGTCAGATCGGACGACTATCGCTGGCATAGGAACGTTCAAGAAATTTATTGAATACAAATTTCGCTGTTTTTTAACATATTTTTATGAGCTCAGAGATGTAGCCATTTTATTGATAGACACTTCCGCACAACCGGCTGGCCAGGTCACTTGGGCGAGGAACAAGTTACTCCTGGCGGAACATGCGGTGTCTACGTGATGCCAAACAAAAAGCAAATAAGAAGGGAATAACCTACCACGGCGAGAAGAAAAGAAAAGTGAGAGGGGAAGTTGTTGATGCGGTCGATGGCAAGTTGGCCCTAACTGATGCTTGGCGGGTTCATCATCAGTCGGGGCGAGTAAATAACCGTAGGGTAGAAATCTGCTTGCCATGCATAAAGTAAACTATTTAATGGCCTTTCGATTCCCATCGATGTGCCATAAACGCATTTGCCCTGAATGCCCACCAGCCTTAGCCATCGGATCTCGAACGGAAATCGAAAACTGTTCACTGAATCGAGGTTACCGCAGGGACGCGGAATGGGTGTGCGGGACTGGGGCATTTGCTGGCTGGGCGGTCGATTAGGGGTGGCGTGGCTCACGACCTTCTTATCAGCGTCGGAGAAATCATTTTCATTTTCCTTACGCAATTTGCCCGACAGGAGGCATCTTCATTTTCAGTCGCACCCTGCCAGCGCGGCGGGCCCTTGTTGCCATGTCGCCTCCTGTGACTTTTGATTTTTCGTTTCAAGTTCACAGAGATCCTTCCGAGGAGGTGGCGCCTGGCAATAATGCAAATGGCTTTAGCTTCCGTGTGACCCACAAGCTCGCTTCCCTACCTGCTAGCCAGGTGGAAGCTCCCTTCCATTCCATTCCCTTGTTGGACGTTTTGTAGTGTCCCTTCTTCTATTTTCCGTGAGGCAAGTATTTCCCGAATTTCCTTTGATGTCTGCCAAACTGGCAGTCAGCCCAGATCCAGGTGGCGCCCAGAACAAAGGGAATAGAGGAGGGAAAGAGCTTTGAATCTACCTCATTTGCCATATTCGTTTTTTGTGATTGCATCGGCATTTGCATTTTAAACGCAGCACATACATTCTTTAAATGATTTATATCTTAGTCTTTAATTTCTCCTTCGAATGTTACTGTGGATAAAGTTATTGAATTTATAAAATAATTCATTTGTGCATAAGCTTGTTTTGTGTTATCTTATATTCAATGCAAATTAAGCAGTTAAACAATGCTTCAGTTACCTTTTATTTAGCTTGACATCATTTATAATATTTTTATTTCTACTGTAATGTATACAATGAAAACTTAATTGTGTACTAGAGATTAAAAAACTTCGGGATTCCTATTTGCTTAAAGCAAATGTGAAAACAAGAGGAAAAGCAATGCATATTTTCAAGTCCCTTACTTTAGTAAGTTGGATGAGCTCCCACAGCTCATTTACATTTTTATAGTTATTGATTGATGCCCAACAAAAATGGAAAATAAAGTGGAAAACTTTCTTAATAGACTTTTAAATAACCAGCGAGCTTTGTGTTGTGCCATTGAAACATTCAAGAATTTTATTCTCCTGCAAAAATAAGCTTATCAAAATTTTTACTGCAACGGCAACTTTGTCCCTCTTTTCCCATATCTCATGGCGAAGCCAGTGCTTATCCATATGCTCAAGAAAACGGCGCAGACTTCAACTTTCCCCAGCCCAACTAAGCAAACCTTCAGACCTTTTCCTTTTCCCAGAGCTCGCGCCATTGACAGCTGCCAGCTTAGCATTGTCGGAAACGGCGAGTAGAAACTACGGAAAATTTCCATATATTTATATATATACATATGTATATATGAGCAGGAGTGCGAGTCCTTTTCGGTCCACCTTCCTGTCTGCCTTCCAAAGCAAATATGTGTGCATAAATTGTCGTTTGTCCTGAAATATCACATGTGACGACGAGCGCAGTCAGATAAAGAAAGGTCACGAAATTTAATTAAATATCTAGCCTATTTTCAATAAATACATTTTATTGAAGATGCACATCTAAAAAGAGCACCAGAATACTAAGGGGTTCTTTTTTTAATCATTAAGATGACCCAGGACCTAAAATATCCATTTACATAGTATAATAAACAGAGGTGTATAGGTTCGACTTGATTATTTAAAGTCTTTTATTTAGGTCAAGATCTGTGAGACCCTGAATCAATCACAAATGTGAATGACTTTTTGTCTTATTTAACTTTTTCAAAGCGCACTACCATCTTGACCAGCTGTACCTTTGCTCACGAATCACTTTCTATAAATCTAATATTTATTAAATATAATTAAAATAAAATAAAAACTCTCCAGGTGTATACGTATGAGAAATACATAATTCGTTATTCCTAGGAAAATTGGTGTTGCCCAAATCGTAGTGGGTCGCGGCTCGAGTCCTTTTTTTAATTCTTTTAGTGGATTTCTCTGATATTCGCTGTATCGACAAAGTATTTTGTTTATTATTAGGAAATATTTAAATTTCGGTGAGAAATCTACAGCGGCTGTCATCTTATTAGACTTAAAGTTTATCGCTGTATTAACGTTGGCATAATTATTATTTTTATACCCTTGCAGGGTATTATAATTTTAGTCAGAAGATTGCAACGCAGTGAAGGAGACATTTCCGACCCTATAAAGTATATATATTCTTGATCAGCATCAACAGCCGAGTCGATCTAGCCATGTCCGTCTGTCCGTCTGTCCGTCTGTCCGTCTGTCCGTCCGTTTCTACGCAAACTAGTCTCTCAGTTTTGAAGCTATCTGAATGAAACTTTGCAGATAGTCTTCTATATGCTCTCACTACTATATAAGTCGAAACGTGCCGGATCGGACGACTATATCATATAGCTGCCATAGGAACGATCGGTAAATTTTAATGAGAAAAATTATAACTTAACCAATTTTTAAGATATTTGCATAAAATTTTAGACCTGACCATTTGGTTATATTTTAAAATTTCGGTTTTAATTTTATCAAAATCGGACAACTATATCATATAGCTTCCATAGGACCGATCGGAAAATTTTAAGAAAAAAAATCTAACTAAGCCAATTTTCCACATATTTTCATAAAATTTTAGACGTAGCCATTTTGTATTATTCCAGAATTTCGGTTTTAATTTGATCAAAATCAGACCACTATAACATATAGCTGCCAAGGAATATATAAATCTGTTTGGCTTTGTTGCTAGCAACATTTTTCGCCAGTAACACTCTGGCAACATTTATTTTATGACAGTACCCGAGAAAGCGAAAAAGTCAAAACATTTTTCTTTTTTTTTCATCTACTTACTGCAAGGGTATTTAAACTTCGGCATGCCGAAGTTAGCTTCCTTTCTTGTTATTATTCTGCTTAAAAAGAATAAACTGGTTGCCATCTCGTCACTCCTGCCCTTTTAATATGTATATTTAAACGACTTTATTTTTGTACTGTTTACACTTCGCTTAACGTGAGTCGTTTCCTTCCCGCTTTCGCTTTCGCTTTCTCCGCAACTTTTGCTGCCGCCATTGACAGTGCTCTAATGTGGCACCTAAAGTGGCGACTGCTTCGATTTGCCGACTTTTCCGGTTTTCCGCCCTGCGAAACATTCAGCATCGGCATTTGGCATCATCATTAAGTTGGACGCTCTATTCCTCGCATTCATTAAACTCCTAACTCGCTCTGGAAGCTTACGTAAATTGCTTCGCTTCCTGTGCGTCATTACACGACGCTTTAACGTTTCATTATACCCATTGTTTGTCTATTACGAGGGTTTTCCTTAAGGACTTTGCCTCGTTGCCCTGCTTTTCTCTTACTTCTAGTCGCAGCGTTCTTACTTTCGTTCGTGTTCGTGCTGGCGTGTGTTTTCCTGCTGGGGAAAAAATTTTCAAATAGATTACAAAGCACTTGTAATACCTGCAAAGTTATTGCAACTGCGCTTAAATATTCCAAACGAAGGAGCCAACCCATTGATGATGCCATTCAGCATTCGATTTACAAGGGGGTTCCAGCAGTCTCGAAATAGAAACCTCAATTATTTGTATTACCAAAGAAAACTTATTGTAAGTACAATAAGAGGGAAGACATTGCCATTGAAAAGTTTCCAATAGGGAGCACAACCAGACTGATTTTGGGTTGCACTTTCTGCTAAGTAGACAACAAATAACACTGTCTGCGAAAGCATTTAAAACCGCTCTTACGTTCTGGTTTTATGAGCCGTTCGGATCTTTGAGCGGGCTGGTTGTTTTAATGCTTTTAGCCAGGTGACCATATGTGCCTTACCATTTAACAATACATTAATTTTTTAAGCAAGCTAAAAATGTGTCAGTAAGCACATTTTTTTACAAACAATTTCTTACCTTAAAGGCTAAAAGGCTAATAAATAAATATTAATTTTGCTTTGCTTTTTCTTGTGTACTTAAGACTCCAACTGTTTTCAGTCAAGTGCAAATCAAGTTCACTCTCGCGGTCAGAAACTTTTCACTGCTTTCACAAGAAGGAAAATGGGAAAGTTCTGCTTTAAAAAGAAAGTCTTTAAGATATTAAAATAACATCCAAGCATTAAGGCACAGAATGAGTTCGATATGTTTAGGGTCGCCAAACTGTTCTCAATCAAATTATGACGAAACTTGGGCAAAACAAAACCCAAAACAATAAGGTAGAAATGGGGATCCCATATCACTTTCAAGGTCATTAGCTATGCAATCAATAGCGGCTGCCGGCAGTTTAGTTAGTATATGTATTTCTTCACCAATTTGTTGAGACAACCGGAAAATCAGAAGATATTACAAGCTTTTCTCCTTGCGGATATAAAGGGTCCGTCTCGTTTGGGCTAAAAACACACACACAGGATTCGGGTATGTGTCCCGGGCCTTCCGTTCTGGGCATAATAAAATAAAATTACAAGATGTCGACGCCGGGCGAATTTAGCATGTGAGGAGCATGTGAGCAATGCGAGGCAAGGGCTTGGCACTCTGATATTTCATCTTTATGATTTTGTTTTTCTCGACCGCACACGACATATTTTCGAGACATTTATGCGACAACCGCATACTAGACTGATAAGTACGAGTATATCAGCGCCAGATGTGGCCCGAGCACAGCTTAATTCGCATTTTTCCTCTGCGACTTGGTCTCTTCGAGTTAATTAAATAAACTGAAAATCTGGCTAGTTTACGTTGTAACGACTTTTAAGAGCCCTGAAGTCAAGACCTAACGTTAGTTCGTAGGTCTTGCCAGGCTAGTCTTGTAGTTCTCAGAAAGCCCCAGCAAAGTTTTCACAGCGGTTCAAAAAACCCCAGTGAGTCTCAGGAAACCAAGCCACACCCAGTGAAAGCTTGAAAGAGCCGGAAATCTTTTTTTTTATTCGGACAACTGGACAACCGCAGAGCCGTTTCAATGGGCACTCATCGCCGGCCGGAAAGACCAGGCCGCAAAATGCTTTTGAGCTATTTTAGAGGCTTTTGTGGCCGAGATTTTGCGAAAGTGCAACTGGCAAACGCCAGCGCAATGCACAATTTAATATACTTTCGGCTGCGTCGTTTCCAGGACAGAGCCAAAGTTTTCGCATAATTTTCACAATGAACATGCACACTCACATGAGTTCCCCCAATGTATACGAGTGAACTTTCCCACAACAAGGAAAGGGAAAAGTCACAGGGAGTTGCCTGGGAGAGCCGAAAACATGCTTTCAACTTTTTGCAACTGTTTTGGGCAAGGCCCTGGATTTGACTCAGATATAATAGCCTGTCTAAGACCGGCAGACGCCATCTCAAATGGTAAAAATAATCCCGTAAAATTTCTGGACAAAGTAGAAAAAGTTTTTCGTTCAATGTCAATTATATTGAGATTTATGTATAATTCGAATTGACTTTGCTGTGGAACGCCAAGCTCTGCAAATTTGAATTGGCATTATAAATTCAAAGGCATTGGACTAAAAATACAATAACTTGAACGGGCGGACTAATACTGGCCGAATCGCTTAATGCCTCGGCTATATTTACATCTGCGTGATGGCAATGGCATCCTTTACGGTTAGTAATTTGGTGTGTGGAAAACCTGTAGTTGTCTCACCACCATTTCCTTTCTAACTAAATTTCCGAGAATAACTTGACACGTGTGTCTGTTTCAATATTTGCCCAAGCAGCAGCCAGTGTTGGCCAACATTCCCTCTTCCCAATACTCAACTAAATTTGAATTTGAAAGGGACACACACTCCACGTGCTACGTGCTGACGTGGTCAGTTAGAGCAGAAATATTAAATGAAAATTACAATTTATGTGCCAGTCAGAAGCCACTCCAACGACCACAACACGAAGCGTTTGCCTGGACACCTACGTATCTGCCTCGGCTAGCATCGGCATCTGTTGATATTTGTGTTACAGTTTTAATGAAAGCGAAAAATGGTCAGGGATAAAATCAACAATATGTCGAAAGAACTGTCGATAAGTCCAGTGAAAGCAGGTGGACGACACAGACCGAGTGGATTTAATTAAATGAAAATTTCAGTTCCTTCTACTGCAATCAAATTTTCAGGGTCCGAAGCAGCACATACACGCAATGCATTGCGTCCCTGTGACTCTTGGTCCACAGAAATGTTGCTTCTGTTTGCAAACCGAAACCTCCGGTTCCATTGGCAGCCATATCAACACGGACCAAGGAGAGGTAACGGAGATTAATTAAGTCAGGACCAAATTGAATTTACTTGGGTATCGTATTGCTTTCAAGAAAATATTTTTACTATTTAAGGATCGTCAAGTCCAAATAGTATGTTATTTTCCGCTCTTATCCTCTTAAAGCACTTTATCTAAGAGAGTTTAATCTTTAACAGCTAAAGCTCAAAAAGGTAAAGTCTTGACTTGCATATGTGTAACCCCAAGTGAGGTTTTCTGTTTTAACCAAAATCGATCCCGTTGTAAACTGCCAGTGTAAATATACTTTGGCTTTTTGTTCATATTAAATTTAAAATTTAAAGAGGCAATTGCATTGACTTCTCTTGACTTTGGGAAACCAATAAAAGCAGAATAACAGTGACTCTGTGGACTTAGTTTGTGTTCAGGTAAAAATACCTATTGTCTCTTGTGTACTATCTCAAAAAAAAGTGATCACCTTTTAATGGAATCCTGGGCTTGCTGTCTATTTTTAATTTGCTCCGAACTATTTACAACTTATTTGCACTTGGAGACAAAAAAGAAACGCCCACTTCCAAGCCTATTTTCGTTGACAGGATATTAAATGATGGCCGATGGCAAACAACATTAAGGGGAATAAAGCGGGCTCAGGATGCGTAGGAGCATTTTTTGCGTGAGTGGAGCGCCGGGGCGTATCAAAGCAGATGCAAATTATCCCATCGGGATGAGAGGTGGCCTTGGCAATTTAACGCCACTAATCGAGTGACATGATGGCAATAATTCCAATTTGGGCCCGTCACGTCGCGTGGCGTTCGCGACCGCTAAATGCGAGTACGTACTACTTAGGGCGATGTCCCGAATTGTTCGAGGCGAAACCAGAACGTGCATGGCATTTTATTCGAGCTTAATGTAATAATTTTTGCTTGCCTGGTTCTCTATAATTATTTATCACTCACGTGCCGAGCCAAACAGCAGGAGCACCTCTGGGCAGCCAAGCAGCAGGGGATTCTTGGGCCGAATTACGCATACGCCGCGTTGTCAAAGGGCAAGCACGTGTTGCCTTCTGAATTGATCCTTTCTGAGCTTAAGTGAGCTTAGCTCTGAATGTTTGGGTACACGCAGAAAACACTAACAATAAACGGGATTCATTTAACGAAGAATAATTGCGTTTTTTTAGTCACTAAAGCTTTCAGTGATATATTTCAGTGTAAGTGAAATGGCTGCCCTTATGACGGATTTTTTAAATATGAATAAACCCGGGTAACGCCTTTTCCTCAGTGTAACTGTAAGTGTGCGGCAAGGTCGCCTCGCTAGTTGACAGTCAACCTGAAGTAGGCGGTGGGCGGAAACTTGTCACGCAAATGCGTTGCTGTTTGTCAGTGGACACTCGGCCTGGAAACCCCAACGTCACCCAGAGTCCTTTGCTTAGTAACTCGGCACGGGGAAAAAGCAGATACAAATGCGATATGATGTTTCATTCGAATTTGTTCGGCGTGGGCGGTGACCAAAAATGAAATATGACTTGACAATTCCGCACTGCCGCCCGAAATCCAGCTCAAAAGTTGGGCGATGCCACGGCTCGTTAATCAAATCCCGAAAAGGATAGTCGAAACTTGATGCAAACTCGGACGCGCGCTGTCAGTGTCAAAGCCTGATAAATGAATTGGCCACTGACGATATGATGGGCTGGAAAATCCGGGATTTTCCCGGGCCAGATGCATCTGCATCTTATGCTTAAGCGAGCTCTTAGGCTTTCTAATTAAATAAATAGTTGTTATATATGCAGTGAAAGAGTGCATTCAGGACTCCCCTGAAGGCTTTAAGTGCGTCGAGGAATAAGCATGCGACAAATGGATGTCGGCATTCATGTCCGTTCGCTAAAAGCTGAAAAGGCATGGGGAAAGCCACTGCAGTGTGGCTGGATTGCGGCAATTTTCGCACTCTTTTCGCAATGTCAGCGAAGCGGGCTCCACATAAATTACACGCCACTTACTTTACGCTTTGAAATTGAACCTGTGGCCACTTAAAGTGCAACAAGACTCTCCCACAATGCGACTCCGGGTCGTCAAAATTAAGTATTAAGCCCACTAATACGGTGGCGGCCATGAAAAATTCATTTGTTAATCCATTAGCTTTGCCATTTGCTTAAAGGAAGCTATATTCGGAAAGCGGAAGTTCGCATAGCCTTGCCGTTTTCAAATTGGTAACTTGAAATCGATCCATTTCGGTCAAATGTAGGAAACATTTATATGTATAAGCACTGAACTTTAGCGGATTTCTAAAGGTTCTCATATTATTATTAATATACTGTCTTTGTATCTCCTTCAGTGCGTAGCAAACCCCTGCTTAAAGCTCAAATGCCCCGTAAGGGTATAACAAACCGGAAAAAATCTATACGCGCCAGTGGCTGTCTTTTTTCCACGCCGCCAGCCGCAGGAGTGGGCGTCATCCTCCGCCGGACTGGTTGCCGGCGCATGCAAACAATCGATGAATGAATAATTGCACAGTACTTGCAATTACCCACAATGCATTTTCCATCCGCATTGTCCCAAGCTCCCGCCGAAAACCGGCGAACACGCGCCATGCGAAGCCACGACAATAGCCATCTGTCAAGCAATTTAAAGGAGTGCACTCGAATTTCCATCTTAACCTCTGGCCAGATGCTCTTATTCGCGACATTCTTGGCCTTTCGAAAGCTAGGAGCACCCCTGAGACCTAATGAGCTTTGGGATTCACTCAAATTACGGAAATTGGAAATAATCCACACTTGCGTTTTAGCTCATAACTCGATACATATTTACGGGGCGAAGGCAAAGTCGCAGAGCGAATGTGCCACCGTGCCTGCGCCTTGGCCTCGAAAATGTACGGAAGTGTGTCCTTTTGGTTAGTTGTGCCGTGGCCCCGACCTGCGTGAGACGTTGGAGGAGGCGGTGGCCCCGTTCCAAAGCGAGATTCGAGGCGACAGCCACAAAGGCAAATACGTGCTCCTCGTTCTGCTGTATTCGGTATGTCTGTTCCCATCGCACATCTGCCCCTCCGTCTTAGCCCACCGGCAGCCTAACCTCAATTGTTTTGGCATTGACTTCAAGGCGGTCCGGTGAGAGAGGCTCTTGGTCTTGGTTGTGGTCTTGGTCTTGGTCTCGGTCTCGGGCACGGGTCTATACGGTCCCACTGACACCTTGACTTGTTTTGCCGCATTTGCTTACTGCTTGTGTTTATTTTTCACTTTGCACTGTCTGCCAGGTGGTTATCCCTTTGCCCTCTTTCAGTTGGCCTGAACCTGAACCCTCCCCTCAGCCCGCTGGCTGACCCCCAACGGCAGTTGCAATTTAGACAAGTTATCGATTCAAGTCAAATATTTTTAGAGTAATGGCTTTTAGCATTTTCTTGCTGCACATTCTGTCCCACTGCCAGGGCCCCCTGGCATGTGCCCGGCTGTTCAATTAATCATAGAAAGTGCAGTTTACAATTGTTCGCCGTCAGCAATAGTAGCTGTGTTAGTGTTTTACAGTGAATGACTCTTATTGCTGTGCTATTTTTATTTTTAGAAATGGCGGTGCCTAATAGGTAAATTGGCATTTAAAGTTAAAGGCTGAAGTTAACTAAGATAATTCAAGTGGGAAAATTGTACAAATTAAAAAATATTGTCAATCAATATACTACTTTGCCTTTTCCAGAGTTGTTAGATGGTCTTTGAATTGATTTTGTGAGTCATTATAACGGGTTGTACAACTTACAACTTCAAGAAATACTCAATTAATTTCATATATTCACGAATTTTAAAGACGAGCAGAAGAACTTTCCAAGCCCAGAGGTACATACATATTCGGTTGCTTAAATTACTTTGAATTGGAGCGTTCATGAACCCAATTCCGCAGTGTGAGCAATTGGTTTTAAATTATCGAAACAAATGGGGCGAGCTGAGTAGCGCTTAATGGACTCAACAAAAGTTTTATCCCCGCACAAGCCGGTCGGGTCGGGTCGGGGCGGTCGTCAATTGGTATAATCAATTTTCAGTCCAGTCCAGTCCAGGAAGAGATTTGCATGTATGTATGCACCCGGACCCCCGAATTCCGCCCCTCGAACTAGTGCGCCGCGCTTAAGTTCGCATTAAAGCAACTACGGAAGTAGTAAACGCACGGAATAAAAAATGTAATGGCTCCGCAACCCGTACAGTCAATTGTGCCTTTTCAGGGACCCACCATCCTGCTCCCGCCGAACCGACTTCCGCTTGATTTACAGCTACATTTGTAAGTAGACACAAAACACTTAACAGCTAAAAGGGACTTTGCATAAGTAATGGGCAGCGGCGGGCCTTGGCTGCCACGCTCCTTGCATGCATATACGGCGGCGCCTTAAATATCCCGCCGCACCAGGACAGGACCATCGCTAGGACAGACTGATACTGAAACTAAAACTAAAGCGACTCCAGCGACTCTGGTGTGCAGCGGGGCGAGAGATCCCCTGACTTTTCACACATAGATGCACACACACGCACGGGCCACTAAAAGGATACTGCTGCACTGACAAAAATATTTTAAATAAATACATAAATATTATTTTGTACGGCCCAATCAATTTTAACAGGAAAATAATACAAAAAAAAGGGAATTGTTCCTACAACTGTGAATTATTTTGTCGAGTGCATGATACAAGGAGACAGCGTGTGAGTTTGACTCCTCCGCATGACAACTTGATGGATGTGCGGGCGTGAAACAGCTGCTCTAGCGGATCCTCTCCATCATCCCGTCACCATCACGTTCACATCCCCATAAGCATCTGCATCCCCCATCCACATGCCCCGGACAGAGCCCTTGACTCCGGCTGACCGCAAAAACAAAACAAATTCCGCACTGATTGCCAAAAGGGTTCGTCGGCCACGCCCCAATTCACCTACGTGGCACTCCATAACGGTGCTTTAAACACAACCGAGGCCAACTTCACTACATCCGATCCGATCCAGAGCCGAAGGAAAAGGGACTTGGCGTGACCGTGGCCTTCTTTTGGGAGCTGACCAAAAATTAATTGGCTGCTCTGCGCCGGCCGACAGCTGCCATTTTGTGCCTGCCATTTGCTATGCGTAGACATGTCAATTCCCCACACCGAAACCATCTCCCTCCGCGTCCTAGTGCTCGCGCTCCTGCTTCTGCTCATTGGGAAGCAGTGCCTCCAGGTAGCTTAAAGATTTATGATAACGGCGGCTGCGGGAAAGAGGAGCAGCTGGCCGACTGGTCGGGAAACTTTATCCAAGTTCGGCCTTAACTTTGGCATTGCCTCATTGCGGCTCGTTTATCTATGAAATGAAGGAATCTGATTGCCAAAAGAAACGTCCCAGTTGGGCTTTCAACTCGGATATCGCAATGTTTGCTTAAAGGTTCGTTTAAACTGTGCAGCTTGCTGAACATTAAAATATCAAATACAATAATAAATTGATTGTATTTCATTGATGACAGTCTGTGCATTAATTTTGCACAGGCCATTTTTATATATTCGTGACGGAAAATACTGTTGGTCAGCGTTTTTCTAATTAGGTTTGAGTTTCCACGCAGCCTGATATATAGTTAATTATCGCGCTTTGTCTTTGTGGTCATTTAAAATATGTTTTCACTAGAAAGCGTCTAAAGCCGTAATGCTTTTAGTCAGGCAAAAAGAAAATAATAACCGACTTAACTTGTTGCACTTATTTCCCCCGTTTAATTTAAAGTCTTCCGTTAAATCTCAGTTCTTTTGCCATGTATTTTTTTAAACTGTGCACCCCATTCATACCGAGTGTCAGTTTCTATTCTAAAACCTTTTTTCAGCCAGCGGATCCAATGGAGACAGCGTTTTGCGTTGGGTCTTAAAAATTCTAGCCAGCTGGTTGGCTATACCTATAGATTCGTCGAAAATGGAATCTCTGCCCCACTTCCACTCGGATCCTGCAGATTTGTGCGTGTCGCAGCTTATGCTCTGGCTTAAGCGCTTAAAATGCTCTTTGACAACGCCAACAACAACTTTCCCAGCGACAGAAGAATGATAAATTCGTTCCCTGCCCATTGTTTCTGGCTGATTTTCCCCGGGTAAGCCACGCGCCGTCTAGAATCCTCAGAATTTGTTGGCCCATTTCAGCAACGCCCCCACTTTTTTGCACTGTAAGATATCTGTGTAAAATTTCATTGCCTATTTTGTTTTTCTCTAATTTTTTGACGCTGGCAACGTAAATCGCAGCTTCACCAATTTGCGCTCAATTAATTTTGGTTGCCGTCTCCCCTTGGGTTTTTCCGCTTGGCCTTCCTTTCTTCCATTTTTTTTTTTTGTTTTTTGAATTGCGGCTGTCCTCTTATTTATCATTTGACGTCCCTAGTATAATTTATTAAGTTGTAAAAATTTTGCGAGCTTCTCGCTTACTCAAATATTCACAGCCATCGACGGTGCCTTGTAATTTCATTTGCCTTTTGATGGCTACACAGAAATTGCGTTTATCGTTATTAATTAACTGACATTTCATGCAGATTTTAAAACGAAATCAATTATGCAATAATTACATTGTAATTAAGCACTCATTATTTACGCGTTTACATCGCAGATGCAGTCAGTGAAGGGAACTCAGTGCCCATTACATCACCCGGCGCCTAATTAAATTGGTCATGTGGTCAGCCATTGAGGGAACAAATGGGCGGTGGCGGGGACTACTAAATGTATTACAAGCCAAGTGAAAACTTATAAGAGTCATATGTTTATAAAATATGGACTTTTAATACTCTTTCTTGTACCCCAAAACTAAGCATTCGAATATTATCGGAAAAGGCTTCATTCTATAGCTTTTGGGAACTGAACTGAACCCAAACTGAGCTAATTTCCCTTTGAAATATTTTAGGCTTGCTAAATTTATATCCTCATTGGTTATACAAACTTAGTGAATTGCTAAGGCGACAAATCACAGATCGATTAAAAGTCTTTTAGTTTCCTAAACAAATTTGTATTTCAATATAAGTTGGTATATAATTTACGGTATATAATACGGGCACGCAGGGGCTTGGTTTGGCCTTATTCCTTACTATAAAAGAAAATCGTATAAGTATTTTAATTTCCCAAGTCTTGGGGCTTGCAGCATTGCCTGTGCAATTAATGTACTGCAGGCAAGGCCTTATTGTTATCCAGTTACTTCTGACGAGCCTTTCATGCCAAATAGCGGCCAGGCTTTGCGTTGCGCGTTCCTAATCCCTGCAATCTAATGCTGCTTGATGGCGGCAGATTCAGACTTCCGTGGCGGGAGCTGCGTCGAGAGCACTTGACAGCAGGTAAATCCCGATTTCGTCCTTTTTTGCTTTTAGTTGCCAACGCGTGCCAGGGCCGCTGCCTGCCTGCAATATTTTTCACACTTGATATAACAAGCAGCCATTTTGTTGGCACTGCAGTCCTTTTATCCCGTATCCCCTCCCTTCCCCATCTGCATTGCTCACTTTGCCAGTCGCAAAGGACTCGCAAGGATTGCTCCAGGTGACTGAGCGTGTGTCGTGTGAGCTTTCTGTTTATGTTTGTGTTTGTAATGGCTCCCAAGGTGCACAAACAAAACTGTCATCAATGCAGCAGCTGGTGGTGACTGAAGAGGGAAGCTGGGGATAAGGGACTTCCCCGGAAGGAATTAGATGCAGTCAGATAAAATCAGTTTTGTAGCAATATTGATTTCTAAAAGTTGCACCCAAGGGCATTCAACAAAGCAGATCATATGCTTTCCAGGAAGTTTCTTTTTCAATTGTTAGTTTTCCTCCCTTTAAATTAAGCTGTTATTTTCTACTAAACACCAAGTTAGTAAAGACATTGCCAATGACGGTGATTCAATTCTTCGTTCATCCTTAAACGAAGGATTCGTAAATTTAGGTATTTCGTTTTCTAGCAGTGTAGCTTGCTCGAAATAAAAATCTGCTGGCAAATGTCTGCAGACCTTCGAAGGCAGAGCGGAGCAAAGTCACAGCGAAATTTGCTGGCGCTCGTTTGCCGCCTCTAATGCAATTTTTATGCTGCACTTGCTCTGCTGCTCGGGAAAGCTGTTGCAGTGCTTCCGTCGCTATCCGTTCGCATTGTTTTGCAGCTTGTCCCCGGCACCGACTCGGCCAGGCCAAGCAAACAAAGCCAGCAAATGCAACAAAGGCGGCGCACTTATTAAATTGTCTCTCTGCCCGCCTTTGATGCCATTTCTCTATCCGGGCTTTGATCGAAATATCTGAGCCCCATAATGCAATCAGCAGCAGCTTCATTAACTGCAACCCGGCCAACCCGTGTAGCCGGATCTCAGCAAGGACCTGCGCCGCATGTTCCTGCTCACGTTCCGTGGATAATCGGGTATCGATTATCATAGCCTTTCGCATGACGATATGTTTTAGAGTTGTACAGCCCAGAGCTTAGTGAAACTCAGATATCAACTGTACCAAAAATATTCGTATTATATTTACACTATATGTATATAATATAAAGTATGCGCCTGCATGTCCAAACACAGTGAATCGAAAAAATTGTACTCAGAAAAATAATAAATGCTTATTTCTGCAGTTAAACAGTTGAAGTTAAGGTAAGAAGACTGTTTCCTAATACTCTTAGCTAGTGAGAAATATTCATTCTTGGCGATATCAACAAACTCTGCATTTAACAAAACAATCAGGACCCCAGTTATCCTGTCAGAAACAATCAAAAGTTAACTTCGGCTAGCCAAACAGGGTAAGGAAAATATCATATTTATCCATATAGGGAACGGCGCAATAAATTCACCCGATTAATTTTCAGACCAAAATCACTCCGAAATGCAAATCATAAATTTATGCGATTATTTTTTCGCTGTTACGGACGACTATATCATTTGGATGTGATAGAAAAGCTTATGGAATTATTAGGAAAAAAATATTTAAAAGCTGGTGGTGCTTAATATCAAACAAAACATCGTCTAGCACACACTAACTGGCTGAGAATTTAATATCTAATTTATTATCGATTAAAAATAATATTAAAAAAGAATAAATTGCAATTAACTTAAGGTGTTTTTAATCATAAGAGCCCAATGGTAGATGTTTCTGCAACACCCTCTGACCATGATATAATTGATTCCGATCGAACTATTGGTTCAGAATTTCAACTCTACGTTTCTACGCCTAGCCTACTTCTGTCCTCAGTCTGTCCGTCTTTGATTTTACAATAAGGGGTCTGATTTTATATAAATCTTACAAATATTTATTAACTTCCAGTATGGTTTTTCGTTGTAAATGGATTAAATAAAATAAAATCCGATGCAAGGGCATTACGGCTTCCCAAAGTTACCTTTCCATTTTACTAATTCCTAATTTGTCCTTCTTTGTAAATTTCAAGGAATATTTTTCTTTTCCAAACTTTTATTCAATATTGCAAACTATTTTCCAATTAGTCATAAAAACTTTCCATTCTAAGGTTTTCAAAGTTTGCGTTAACAGGAAGGATATTATCCTGTAAAACGGATGAACAATGGATGGCAGGAAAAATAGCTTTGCTTAGCGGTGAACAATGAACTCACCTTTGACCAGAGTAAGGATGCCCAGCGGCATGACCAGAACGGCGACCATCAGATCGGTAATGGCCAGCGACATGAGAAAGTAGTTCGTCACATTCTGTAGCCGGCGTTCCCAGGCGATGGCCAGGCAGACGAGGATGTTCCCGGCGGCCGTTCCCAGGACCAGGAAAAGGGCTAACAATGCCCAGTAGTTGTTCGCGTCAAAGGGCACGTCCGCTACAGTGGGCCAAATGGTGGCATTGGCGCGGCTGGCGTTCGACCTGTCCGCCAGAAGGGGATTATGTTGATGGCTTCCGTTGCCGATTGATAGCACCCCCTCCCTCTCCTCCTCCTCGGCTGTCCAGAGCTCCAGCTGCTCGGCGCTGCTCCAGTCCCCGGCGCCGAATCCGACGCTGTCGTTGTAGGAACCTAGCGAGGCATACACATCCTCTTCCATTCCGCGTTATTATTCCTATTGTGCGCTCTACTCGGATTGCTGCTGCTGCTGCAAAATCCGCATGCTAATTAGTCGACGCATATGCAACGGAAAAATAGACAACGGCAATGGCAATCGGCAAAGCTCTTGCGCGGCGATTCGAATTGCAAATGTAAAATGGCGGAAACGGCAGCTCCGGAAATAAGCGGAAGAGCAAGGCGGCTCACGGCACCAGGACAGCGGCAATGGCGAGGGCGACCGAACGGATATTGGTGGCAAACATTTTATTGTACCAAATTGCCGGAAGTTTGTGCTGCAATAAAGAAAAAGAGGGAATGGAAAAATTAAAGAAGACTATTTAAGTAAAAAGAGGGATTTGCATTTTTCGGCTATTACGCCGATTTGGTACCAGTTCAGTACAAAGCTATAGTTTGTTGACTTAAAGTTATATCATCAGAGTTTAGTCACCTTATTAGTGAACCTTTGACTTCTCAAGTCTTTATAATTACTCTATGGTGGTAGATAATCGTCGTAAAGTGATATTGGCTACTATTATAATCTTAAATTTACCTTAAACTGGTGGCAAAATAAGGCCAATTAAGCTTAATTGCCAATAGGAGATACTGCTACGCGCGGCGACCAAATCGAAGGACTTTATTAAAATACATAAGCTGCTTTATAAATTCCAAATAATTGCGCTTCGTCGGGTTCGGTTTTGCCTTAATTGGCTTTAAGTCCCGATAATTCATAGCAGTACGCCGCGAGTAATAATTAATGGGTCCCATAAATTATCCCTGCCCACACCCGCCACCGCCGGCGTCCCGGTTGTGTACCCGATTCACCGTTCTCAGTTCAGACGATTGGACGACATAATTGCATTTGATTTGCAGGAATCAAGGGCGAACGCCGGGCGAAGGGCATTTGAATAATCGCAATCGATATTGATAAGCAACAATAGCAGAAATCAAATCAATTAATAATTGAGACATATTTCACCGAACAGACAGGGGCCGAGAATTCAGGCACCGAATTCTAATTCTCATTCAAAAGGCCCGGGAAACCGCAGGTGTCGGTGGACTGTTTGAGGGTTGAAAACAGCACTGAAATGAAATTTATTTCCAAAACAAAGGAATAACACAATCCCCCAGCCGCAGAGGCATAACTGAGAGTGGTCAGGTCGTCCCACCGAGAGCAGCGACAGTAGTGGGCTATTTTAGGAGCGGCTCTGAGGTCGGCCAGACAAACAAGTAAGTAAAAAACACCGGGAGAAAATAAGGACGCAAAACTGGTGATAGATTTTGTATCATCATATCATATGTAATTTCATATTAAGGATTATGTGTCAGCATTTTCTTTCACTGCAGACACAGCAGCAGGCACGACATCGCAGAACAGTACGCAACAATCGACGGGTCGATGGAACGGGGCGACTGAGTGGAGCAAATCGAGCAACTTTGGGAAAGGACCTCAACTTGACAACACCTTGTTGACTTCCGAGTACTGGTTATGGCAGGGGAACTGGCAGCTGGTAGCTGGGAACTGGGCATTGCCTGCACGTTCTGTCAAATGCTCAAGTGTCAATGTTGTTGTTAATTAATTTCCCGACTGACTGAGTGATGCATGCCACCAGATAAATGGGGCTGGCTCCTACTTGGAGCTGACCCTTGCCGAGACCATTCGGCCCAGCCGCCTTGATAAACTGTTTGTTTGCCCTGTGCTGTTGGCCAACTTGTAGTCACAGCCGGCTAATGACAGGCGAGCGGCCACTTCAACAGTACGACAAGGACTCGTACAGGGCCAAAAGGTCGGTGCGGTGCGTGTCAAGTGGGTGGGACCGGCCAGCCTGTGTATGTTTGTTTGTTTGCTCGAGTCAAGTGTTTAAATTTCCAACTGCCACAGTTATATTTATAAATTAGTTGGAAAACAAATAGACAACATTATCGTTCTTTTTGGACGGATACAACGGCACGAACCTTTGAATATCACGGACAAGAGAGACTTTTACACAAAATGATTAATTTCAACGAATTATATTCTATAAGGAGTTGCCCTACCTTTAAGTTACGGAAAATAAATAATTTATAACCTGGTATTCTTATTATTTATTTTTGTACCATACACTTTTACCACATTTTCATGGTCCTACAGGGTATATAGGCGTTCTATGTAGACCGGAAATTTCACCTCCCAGGCAAAAAATAGCATGTCAGCACATTACGAACGTTACAAACCCAACGAAGTCGGGCCCTGAAACCCATAATTATTATTTTGTCCCCCCCCCCCCCTGGACTTGAACTGCAGAAAGCCATATTTCCGCGGCCTCGGGAGNAGCCATATTTCCGCGGCATCGGGTAGGCTGGCGATCGTATCGAATATGGAGCGGAGCACCATTAGTCATATTAATCCCGGCGGAGTCATTAAGTCGTAAAACAGCGAAAGGTAGCCAAAATGCCGAAAATGCCCGTACCAAACCCACAGCTAGACTAGAAGGGCCAGAGCGACCTCTGCTTATCTGTCTCTTCATTGAAATGTGAACATAAACCGACGACGACGACGCTTATGTGGGTCAATTTCGGCTTTTTGCCGCCCTGTCCAGGTCAATAAATAAGGAAATGGCACGAGTTTGAGGCATTTCAAGAGCGGTTCTGGCGATCAATTTCAGACAATGAAGCACCACAGTCTGCACTGCCACTGACACAGGCGTCTCGTTATGTTCTGTTATGTAATAATTGGCGGCAGGGAAGTTATACAAGTAATTCTTTTCCGAAAGAAATCAAAGCTTAGAATGTGAAACGACACTATTTATCAGTAATGTATTTTTTCAGTGCTTTGCATTCTCTCTCTGTCGCAAAAAGTTATTAATTCTGATAATTAAGCAATCGTACTGGAATAATTCTTAAATAAAACTCTTTAAGCCGGACAATGTTTCGCTGGAACTGAACAATCGGATTGGCTTGGCTGCTCGTCAGCTCAGTTTTCCGGCAATCAAGTTTACCTCCCGCAAATCCGTTCAGGACTTCAGCTCAATTCGACTTCCTTGAATGCCATTCCACTGCCAGTGGCACTGCCCCTGGGGATAAGTGCAACTAATCGCATGCTCATTGCTCATCCGCCGCGTGTCCCTTCGGCACATTGCTTATCTGCAGCGCAATCTGTTGGGTTTTCGCTGCGCACACACCGCAACACGCATACGCCACGTCAGCCGCCCGGCGAATGGGCTCTGCCTATGGGGCGAAAACAAAAAACAATCCTCAATCCACGGCACCGCGAACACTGCGCAAATATTTGCTTTAAAATATCTTTCACATGCCAGCGACAAGCGGCCACCGGGGAAAACGGTAAACGTGAAACGGAACACCGACGGAAAGGGAAAGCCCGGGAAAACTCGGGGAAAAGGAAAACTGAGTCAGGTGCGGCGCTCGGCACTTTTTGTATATACATACTTACACTTTGTTTTCATTGGCCATGGCAGCTTAAGCACGCAATTTGATTTAATTTCTGTTCGCTTTATTTATTTATGATTTTTTGCAACGATCAAAGCGAAGCAAAACCCACAACATGGCCAGGAAACCATTGAAATTTGAATTTTCAGCCTCAGCACGAATAAAGGTGAAAAGTAGCGATGGCATTTGCTCCCTTCGACCGAATACGGGATTCAGATGCAGAGACGCTTTCTAATGAAATTCGTGCGTAACTTGTAAGTTAATCAAACATACCGGCAAATTAGCTGTGAACACATTTTGGACGACAAGCGGACTACAACGATATTGAGCCGTGCTTCCAGGAACCCCAAATACTCTCACCTGGCCCGAGAAGCCGGCAATTCCGCGAACTCCAGGCATCCATCTAGCTCAGCTCTTACCCGTACCCCCTTCTCTTGGGGCCGGGAAAAATATGCATGCATGTCGGCTACTTTTGGGAGCTGATGTAATGCGTAATATTCTGTTAACTAGACTTTTCCGGCTTGCCAGGACAATTTCTCTCCGAACCGCACCCACTGCGGCAAGACAGTCGAAGCGACGCAACGCGACGAGAAACAGCCATCACGGCGATTAATCACAGTTGCCGCTGCTTGGAACAGTTTTCTGCTCGTCCGCGTTCGCTGCCAGGGGAACTTTAAACGTACTTATGAGGAGGTATGACTATTTTGGCTGTAGGATAGGACTAGAAGTCTGTAATTTTTGGCGAAATAATTATTTAGGAAATAAACGAAATTCACCCCTCCAGGAACAGTACGTCTCAGTTCATTAGGCATTCTGTCTGACGTAAATCATGCGGAAATACCACGACTTTCCCAGGAATCGCTACGCATTCATTTGCTTTCCGTGCAGAGCATTTTAGTTTCTGGCTGAGACCAGTATCCCTTGATATTTTCATTCATAGACATAGTATATATTGCGGCGCGCCATTAATCACACAAAGTCGCCCCAACCCGCATCCTTTCAGGACTTCCTGGGCGTGCCGGTAGCCCGACTATAGTTGTCGCAGCAAGTTGACACTTAAAATGTTAGCTAAATTTACACATGCACTCAGCTCGGCAGTCAACAAACGCCGTGGAGCAGTGGGGGAAGGTGCCAAATAATGCTCTCGAAGCGGCTCAAGGATTCCCCCCGTCATCGGGACCAGGATCGTGGGTTACGGGCTGCGGGCTGGCGAGATGGCTGGATAGCCGATGCCCAAGGGCGGTGACTGATGGGAGGCGGCAACTTTAACACTTATCGTTCATTATTATCTATCGCTAAAGCCCCGCCTCGTCCTTTCCGGACTTGCTCCCACGAGCCTTCCCTCGCCCACATGGCAGCACACACTTAATTGATTTCTTCACTGTTCCTCTCTATTCCAGCCGCGACGCAAGGAATAAGCAGCATGGAAACTTTCCCAGGACAACGATACGTGCATCTTTCACATAGAGAAAATCTTCTGCACTTTCTGAGTAATCGAAGAAACCTTCTGGTTTTTTCTCTTAAGAATGATTTTAGCAAGTAAAATGTAGAATTAAGGTAAATCAATTTCCCGCAATAAACTAACGAATTTAATGATCGATTACCTCAATACGTGTTTCACCGTGTCCTTGTTATCGTGTGCGCGACCCTTGAGCTCGGCTATGGAGCAGGGCTCTAAATTAAATTCTTGTGCGAGAGGGCTGGCAATTAAGGAACGAATGTGTGACAAAGATCGAGGCGGAGGATGTGAAATGGGTCCGATGGAGAGATGGCGAGGTGGCAGCTCTTGTGGTTCCGCTGACAATTTCATTAGCTTGTCAGGCAAAAGGTTCCACTGTGCTAGTGCCAGAGCAGCATCAGTCGCCAATGCAATTAGCAAGCAAGCTAAACTAATTAAGCAAAGCCCAGATCCAGCTCATCGGAATTCCTTTAACTTACAGCTTATTTCAAGCTGCAATACACTCGGAAAATTAAAAATGAAATATTACCATTAATTTAGTCATAAACGTAACCTATAATCGTACTTCTGCACAGAGATTTACCAATCCACCAAAGCCAACATCTCTACGGAACTTTATTTTATTTATAAATCAAATTCTGTTTTAATATGAAATATAGGATGAATTACCCTTTACTTTTACATTATTTTCCAGCTTCGCCGCACTTTGCTATTGCACTAGAATTCCCAACGCTAGCTAACAGTCACTCGGAATATGGAGGTCGGTTATTAGGTACAGATTCCTGCTGCTTACCCTTGCCAGACCCAACTGAAACTTAGCTTGTCTTAAGTATAGTTGAAGAAAAGGATAATATTTTTGTTGTGTGCCGTAAAGTTAAAGCGGCGGCCGATTCAAATGGCTGGAAAACATCGGGGCCGAGCCGCATCTCTATTTTCCCTAGGCGTTCCTTTTAATTGTTTGCACGAAGAAGGGCACACGGCCCCGAGGGTACGCCCCTAGACTCCCCCACATGAGTTATATAAGCTCATTTAACGGTCGCCTAATTGCTAGGCAATTACACGGGAAATTGACAATGGCAAAACAATTAGAAGGACACTAGGACTCTGGGCGTAATGGGGCGTGGCTGAGGCCGGCACCCACACATACGCACACCCTCCGAATCAGCCTCAGGCGAATAAAGATTTTGCCTTTCGCTGAGATGGGGAGTCAAGGCCAAAGCAGGAAGACGTCCTGCGAAAATCAAATAAATTATGGCCAGCACAAAGCAACAACAGCAATCGTCGAGAAGCGTAGAGACAAAGCATAGGAAACCCAAATCAAATTGAGATTTATGAGCCCCCTGATGTGTGTCTAGGTCAGCTGTAGTCGTTGTCGCCCTTTCGCGTTGTTTGCCCCGCAGCAGTCACTATTAGGCCGGACGAACATCTGGCTTCAATTTTTCATGTCGTGTCTTCCATTATTATTTGGCAGGCTGGTCAGCCTTCACACCTGTCGGCAAGCACAATGCGAAAGGAAAAACACTGAAAGCCCAGGCACGGGACGGATGTATGTAAACAGACTGGAAAGGAAAGTTTTCAGTGCCAAACCGGGGCCAGGCAAAATATAATATCAGCACATATAATTTATTGTATCGATCAGGTCAGTGACAAAACAAGAAAAATTGCAGGAAGTAGGTCTCAAATGTTAGCGGCATACTCTCTCTCTCTCTCTTCTTAAACAATTCATTGGAAACCAGATAAGAAGGAAGCATTTCTATGTGGATCGAATATGTAACATATATTTCCCGTATTTTTAATGTATCTGTTAACATTTTTGTATTAAAATTTCGGCCAAAATTGGGTTTACTATCGGCTAAAATTGACGGGAACCCAGACTCCCCGGCAAAATTAATTCGGTTCGGTAAAATAACAGCGGATAATCAAGTGAAGAAGAAAAAGAAAGCGATAGCTGTTTTCAAAAGTGCCGATAACCAGCACAACCAACAACCCATTTAAATGCTTTACAACATAATTGAGCACAGAGCTCAGTCAACAGCACTACGTTCAGATAATTTTAGAATATTAGTAAATCGTTTACCTTTACGAAAAGTTTATCTAGTGACAAGCTTTTTTTTATATAGATAGCTTTCAGATATTTTGCTAGTAAAAGTATAAACCTGGTCATCTAAGAAAAGGAATTTTTATTGATGGTTTTCCTGAAAAAAAAATTTGTTTGTTACATTTTGTTTGAAAATAAGTAATAATCCATTTTAGAATCTTCGTGAATCTTTCGTGACGCGTTCTATTGATAAATATTCACTGATCGAAAACATTTATAAGCGAGGTGATGGACCCCAGGCCGATGTAATGTAAGCAATCAGCAACAGGAAGTGAATAAGCGATCCAATAGCTGACCACATTTCCCAATTTTCCTCATTACGCTTCTGGACACGAATGTCGAAGCAAATTTTGATGGTATATTTACCTATTAGCGTGTATCAATTATTTATATAACTCCGCTTGGGGCAACGCCACGTCGTTGAATCATTTTCCACACCAACACCAGCAGCTGCGTCGGTTTCGATTTGTATCATAAATTGGCAACTGTGGGCGCGCGGGGACGGGTAGCAATAAAAATAAGCGGCCATAAAATTCAATTATGGCCACAACAAGTGCAGACATCGAGGAAGCACAAACACAAGCACAAAACCCTAACAGCAGCAAAAACGAACCGCAGTGAAGAGCCGACAATGTGAGCTCCCAGGCAATCATGCAATCAATTGTGCATGCATCCATGAGCTGCAGCAGCCCCAGAATCGGAATCGGAACCGGAATTGGCACCTACACACATAGATCGGTTGGGATGTGGAATAGGAATCGGGAGAAGTCAAATGAGTGTCCTGGTTTCCCATTGAAATATTCCGTATAAATAATATAGGAGCCCATGTGCACACGCTCGAAATAGTTGCAATTTCGTTTTATCATGAACTGTGATCAGGACATCTAGCCCTGCTTCAGGTTGAGTTACTTTACAGCTATATGTATGTCAAATTGTTTTCTTTTCACAAAGTAAATTTTGTGAAATATTGGAAATTATGTGAATACTCTACTCTAATTAGACGGGTAGCAGTTTATCCTCAGTCCTATGAAATTTTAGAGCGCAAAGTTCAAAGAGCAATTGACCATCATGGAGACATTCGCCATTGACTAGTAATTACATATTTAATTATTTTTTTCAGATATTTGAGCTAACAGCTTTTATCTGTATCTGTATATGGGGACAATCTTAATGAAAGTTGCTAAATCGATTCGCCTTCTGATTTTGCAACGTAAAAAATGGAAACATCTTCAAGGACTTAATCGATATGCATTTCCATTCTGTGCACACATTTGCATTCAATTTCCGAACATCCTTTAAAATTCACAGCAATGCAGGTGAAGAGTACTTACCAAGCACTCATCTACATACATATGTGCATATGCACACTCGACATGGGAACTTTTGGAGTCATAAATTTGGGAATCGATGTGCAAAAACGCATCACGTGTGTTTAGTGCCCCATGAAGAATTTATTTTATGAATACTTGTCACAGTGTTATGGGCTTTGACACACATAAGAGTTCAAATAAGAGCAATAGTAGTGGTGAGATATTTAAGATGATATGTAAAGAAGGATGACCTTATATCCTATATTAGAGCCCATAATAGAAAGCCACGATTTAGCCAAGAAGAAGCTTAAGAAGCCTTTTTTCCCCGACATATATATTTATTTTTTAATGGGTACCAAACAAACAAATAAAATATTAAAATGAGAACGATGATAAACAATGAAATAACAACCATTTTTTTTTAAATATATCTAAAACTTAATTATACATCCGAAAGCGAATAATGATCAAACATCGAAGAATTCCTAATTAATTTTATATAATTATAATTCAGGAACCATATAAATCTATTTAATCAAATTATTTCCATGATGTGATTAAAAAAAATGAGTTGACCTTTACGGTCCTACCTAATACCTATGGTATTTTTAAGACTTCCTACGCAAAGTCTTTAACTAAGTCAGGTAGCCTTGCCGTTCCCATCCCACCCCAACTCCTCCACTCTAAATCAACACTCTACCGACAAGTTTAAAATGAAATCAATTATTCATTGACAAATATAATTGTCCAACTGTGTTTGGCCTCACTTGGCCTTTTAATTAAGTTGCCAGCTCCGCAAATAGCTGGCAGTCGGTATTCGGCACTCGACAACGGCATTCGCATGCATGTTGTGAACGCCCTCCGAGTGATTTTCCCACTGGTCTGGCCCGGCAGAGATACACACATATAAATGAGTGGCCATAAAACCAACGTCAGGAAAGAACGGTAAAAGTACAAAAGATAATAATAGCCGATATATATAGATATATGTATGGCCGTGGTTAACAATAAAGACCAATGGCAACAATGGCAGCAAATATTGATAAGTGCAATTTGAAATATTTGCACGGCGTTTAGAGGCAAACATTGTAAATTGCATTTGGATAAGCTGGTATCCGGATATAAATCAATGCACATGTAGAGCTAAAAGTGCTTTTGACTGCCTTGGGGGAATTAAATTCAAACGGCACCCTTCGAAAGTCATAGTTTTTGGGGTTAAATGAAGACAGATCTAATTGTGAGTATTAAATTCGACGTTGACATAAGTACAAAGTCTGCATTGTCTTAATTGGAATTAATAGCCAGAATAACAGAAAATAACATTGCCTGAAATGCTTTGAAATCCTTCGCAGAACCCTTTAGTCTAGTGAAACTACAGATTATATCTAATTTGTACTTATACTACAGTAAAGTCGACTTAGCATCTAATCGATTTCTACACAATCTTGTCTCCCACTTGTTGAGCTATCTAAATAAAAATTTGCAGACAAGTATTTATTGCTGTCATAGAATATTATAAATTAATATAGAAGTCTTTCAACCTTTTTACCTAAACCTATATTTTATCACATTCAGATTAAGATAGAAAAAATACACATAAGTTGTAAGTTTTTTATCTCTCCTGTTAGAGTCTATACCAATGCAGGGTATCATAAGTTTGGAAAAGATATTTACAACACTACAGAGGAGTCTTTTAATAATTTAAATTTGTACGATTTGGATCGATTTTCATTTTCTAGCTGGAAACTGCAAGGGTATACAAGCTTTGGCTTTGTAGAGTTAGCTTCTTTCTCATATATCATATAACACCAGCAAATAAACCAACAATCGCACTATTAGTTTTTATGCTACTTCAGTCGATTCGCACACTTAAGCTAATTTGTTTTTTTAATGGTTTTAAGTGGGCTTAGCACAAGGCCATCTTATGGCTTTCTAATGAGCCAAAATGTGCGGGCCATAAATCAAAGCCCCAGAGGAGGGGCCATTCCCGAAAACACACATGCAGACCTAGTTTCGCATTTTTGGGAAACCTTATCGGAAACTCGCATCGCTAGCATCGATGGCGGCGGAGCTGTCTCCCGCTTAATGCCATTAAATCCTATCAATTTTCCTCGCCCAGCAAGAAATTTAAATATTTATGCTGTGGCTTAAGCCGGCAACAATAACACAGCGCAGGAAAGGTTCAACAATTTGCAATAAAATCGGGGTCCAGCGAGGGGTTGCCTAAGCAAATTGAACCCAAGAGCGTCCAGGCACTTAATTGAACCTATCAATATGCTAATATGAACGTATGTGCCTCATAAAATATCCATGTGTTTATTCGCCATCTCCATATTCTCTGTCAAGGCGGTCAACAAAAAAAGATACCGAGTGGTGGAGAGAAACTTTTTGCACTCCTTGTAACATTGATTTTTCCATCAAATTAAATTTTGGTTTGAAACAGCTCCGCCGCAGCTCAACTTTAAAATGTCTTACAACTACAGCATTTGCTTACATTAGTTTGGAACTTAGAATGGGATGCTTCCCACATTTTAAATGACTACGATTTTAGTTCATTAGCCCAAGGAGAAGATAAATACGCTTTCTCTAATGAACGGATAATAAAATTTACCTTAGTCCATGAAAACACCCTGAAATTTGGTACTCCAGTCAAAGACCTTTAATCAACCAATCAAATTGCGATTAATTTGGTTACTAAACCAATTTGGCTTAAAGTTTCTCAAAGCCTTTTAATTTTAAATTGAATTTCTTCTTATTAAAGTTGTTATGCTGTCATTAAGTTTCTAAACAAATGGACGGAAAAAAATAAATATTACCTCAGCTTATTTTCAAGCTGTTACATTTTATTTTTCACCAGCAGAAAATTGATAAATTTAATAAATATTCAAAGCCGAATTGCCTATCAAAAAGTTGGTTTGGCTCACTGATAACACATCAAATAAAACATAAGTAAGAGCGTATTAAAGTACTTGTGGGCACGCCCATAAAAAATTCCGAAAGACCTTAATTAACCGCTGTCACATATATGGCATATCATTGGAGTTTCTGGCCAGCTCCACCTGCAAGGCATCGCATTCCGCGCCAGCTTCCTTTTTTACGTTTATAAATTTTGCAGTGTCTGCGGCATGTCATGCGCTTTTTCCCGCGCTTTAAGGCCCCTCGCCCAGCTGCCATTCGCAGAGGAGTGCGTGATGGTGACGGCAGCCAGCCGAAAACGAGAAAAATCTGTCAACGGCACCTTTTACTTTCGCTCTCCCCTCTCTTGGCCGCGATGCCTCCACTCACGGAAGCATGTTGTGCTGTTTTATGCCACTAAATATGCCAAAGCGCGCGTAAATTGATTTAAACACGGCGACAAGGACGAGGTGGCAGCTTCGATGATGCTTATGTGGGTGCGGGTACATCGGAGCACGGCCATGCTGGATACGGGTGGTGAGCACTTTGAGTTCCCCATTACAGAGACATGGGCTGGGAATGGAGGAGGAAATGGGCGGGATCCTCTATTTAGTTGGAACCCGCCCCACGGGGGTGTTGCTAAACATTGCCTTTACTCCTTGTCCCCTTGTCTTTCAATCCGCCTTACTGCTTAGACATTTGCATGAAGGATATAAACGGATTCCACAACGACAGCAACGGCATTTTGGCATGCTTCCCATTATATTATCATAAGGTACTTTGAAAAAACAAGAAATATGTCATAGTTATAACTACTTTCAGTTACTTTAAGCAAAGGAAAACAAGAAGTTGTTTTGCCTAAACAACTTTAAATTACGCTGAAAGATATTGTATTCGTATTTGAACCTAGAAAGGCAGCTAACTTCGGGTACCTTTGGGACCAAAAGAGACTAAACCGACTTAGCTACTAGTTCTAATAATGATTTTATGCATTACTTTACAAATTATGAAATCATAAAACTTTTCTAACGGCTTTATGAATAGGATGTCAGGACCGAACGGAAAATAATAAAAACATTTTTTTAAATCTTCATAACCTTGTAATTTGTTAACAAACATACAATATCTTTGCAACTGACATATGTGTGTAAAAACATTTAATTATACAAATTATACAAATACAGGTAAAACTACTAATCAACAAATCTGTTTGTATTCAGTATTAATGTTCCATACACCACAAAACATTTATGTTCTAAATAAAATGAGTTGACTGTCTTTTAGCTACAACACTTGAATGTCCGTCTACATTTAACGATCGGTTCTATGGCAGCTGTACAATTTAATCATCCGATTTGAATAAAACTATAATCGAAATTTTGAAATAATAACAAATTGCTACATGAGCATCTGTGCATCTATGAGAAAATATGTTAAAAAACAGCGAAATTAACAATTTTGTTTCCATTAATGTTCCTTCGTCAGCTTTATGATATAGTGGTCCGATTTTCATAAATTTAAAACCGAAATTTTAAATTATTACAAAGTGGCCATGTCTTAAATTATAAGTTCTAATATTTTTTCTAAAAACGTCTCGATATAATGATATGATATGATAATGATATATAATATGATATCATCGTCGGCTGTTGTGCTGATCAATATATATTATTTATAGGGTCGGGAATTGGATGGACTCTAATAAGTATAACGAATTTAATTGTAGGTTTCCTTTTTAACATAATACAATTTAATATTTTGGATTGATATCCACCGAAACGTGTAAGCAACACTACAGGTATAAGTATTATTTATCTGCGAGGGCAATCATAGACATTACCCGTTTTGCCTTAATGCAATGAATCGAACATTGACATATATTCGGGGTAAACAACAATATTGTTTGTCTCGGCACCTACCCCAATCGTCCATAAGCACTCGTATAAATAAATGTTGTTGCCGTTTGCCATATCCCATCGTCATGTGAGCCCGTAACTGGCCTTAATCAACAACAGGCCAACGTCAAACAATATTTTAATCAGCCTGGCCCTGCTGGCCATAAATCTCAAACAAATATAACAGGGGCCGAAACGTGTCTACACTTTGAACAGAATATGAGAGACCTATGTCTGGGTCCTTAAAATAATGGATCTGAATAATATTTCTCAAAGTATGCTTCCTCCTCACTGCTCACCATATAGTAAACATTCCACTAAACAAACGAAAGACACAACTAACTTGCAGCTGAGGTATGTTTCTAAATGTTTAAGCTAAAACCAGAATGGAATATTCTGAACCAAGATGCAATTTTAGTTGTGCTTTTTCAACATTCAATCCCAATCAAAATCTATTGGCAGACGTAAATTGTACTTATGGAATCGATGGGCAGAAAAAGGCTTGGATTTCGATCGAGAAGCAGAATCTACATACGTCACGGCCCGCCTGGCCCCATTAAGTGATTACGCCGCTGCGAAGGCGTCCTGGACATTTGATTATTATTATTAACACGTGACTGAAACGGGGCCAATTCAAGCGAAAATTTAATTAAAAATTTCACCCTTAATAACTAGTGGAAGCGACAAGAGAGAAACGGCTGAATGCAAGGGGATAAGTAAGGGAAAAACAAGAAAGGAAGCTAACTTCGGCATACCGAAGATTAAATACCCTTGCAGTAACTTGAAGAAGAAGAAGAAAAATGTTATGACTTTTTCGCTTTCTCGGGTACTGTCATAAAATAAATATTGCCATTGCAGAATGTTGCTGGCGGAAACTGTTGCAAGCAACACAACAAAGCCAAACAGATATATATATTCCAATTGCAGCTATATGATATAGTGGTCCGATTTTGATAAAACTAAAACCGAAATTCTGGAATAATACAAAATGGACATGTCTCAAATTTTATGAAAATATGTGCAAAATTGGCTAAGTTAGATTTTTTTCTCAAAATTTTCCGATCGGTCCTATGGCTGCTATATGCTATAGTTCTCCTATTTTGATAAAATTAAAACCGAAATTCTAAAATAATACCAAATGGTCAGATCTAAAATTTTATGCAAATAGCTTTAAATTGACTAAGTTATAATTTTTTTCATTAAAATTTACCGATCGTTCCTATGGCAGCTATATGATATAGTCGTCTGATCCGGCCCGTTCCGACTTATATAGTAGTGAGTGCATAGACGATCTACAAAGTTTCATTCAGATGGCTTCTAAACTGAGGGACTAGTTTGCTTAGAAACGGACGGACGGACAGACGGACAGACGGACAGACGGATAGACGGACAGACAGACAGACGGACAGACGGACAGATGGACAGACGGACATGGCTAGATCGACTCGGCTGTTGATGCTGATCGAGAATATATATACTTTATAAGGTCGGAAGTGTCTCCTTCACTGCGTTGCAAACTTCTGACTAAAATTATAATACCCTGCAAGGGTATAATAAACGTGACGTGAAGCGCTGATGGCTTACGATTTTCCTGGCCTTTCCTTGTCCGGGTGACATTGCCCGTTTTGGTTACGCCTGTAAATTGTTCGATGGCCGTTTGCCCGCTTTTCCCGTGGCAGCCACGTTTTATGAGCTTTTTTTAATTGTCAGCCACGCACTTGGACGGCCTTTTCTCCGTTCACGTCTTTGTCCTTGTCCGCGTCCTTATCGCCGGGTAATGGATAATCCCGGACCCAGAATGAGAGCCATTGGCCACCGCTTGAGGAATGATGCTGCAGTTTCATTAATTGTTTAATTTATTGAGCCCCAAACGAGTTTTATGAAGCTCAAGTCATACAATTTAATCAACTGGATGGTAGTATCCCCAGGACATCTATACACATATATATATATACAGCAAATTGGTGATCAGTGTTCTTGGACGATCAAGCCCGCACGCTTTCCAAGAACTTTATTATTATTGAAATTCCGAAAACACAACCGGAATTAGAACAAAACTTTTAACTCAATTACAAAGTCGTTGAAACAGGAATTGCAGGCAAGCGCAAGCAAAACGAAATGGAAAGAAAATATGGAGGACGAGGGGCGGCAGAAGGAAAGTCGAAAATGAAAAAATGCGGGAAAAACCCGAAATGTATTTGCGGACCTCATACCGCCAATCGCCATTCCTTTCGCCACCCTGCGGTTTTTCAACGAGCTTTGGCACATGAAGAAAAGAAATTGCTTTGCTTGTCGCTGGAGAAAGTGAATTTCCTGCATTTCAACCATTCCGTCTTCAATGGCCGCTCTTTCCGCCACTATTATTGTTATTTTGGGGCTTTCGGTGTTTGCAGCTTTTTAATGGTCCCAAAACTATATGGCGAGGTGTTGTTTTCGCGACTCTCCCTGTTGACATGGCAACCGAATGCCGATTCGGCGCTCAAGGATGCAATCTGACTTGTTGGCGTGGCTTCCCCTTATTATTGAGCCTCGCCAGGGTCTTTCACCTTCGGTTTGTGCACACACATCCAGTCGTTGTAAGCCAAATGCCATAATTGCGTCACAATTGCCGAAATATAAGCCTACGGTAAGCTGAATGGTTCAATGATATTTTTTAAGCCAGCCAAAAATAATATATACATTCTTTAAAAATTACTATGGAGAATAGACTTCTTCTAGATTCGGTATCCAGCGTATTAATCGAACCGCGAGTTAATTCCAAAACTAGGACCTTGTCAAAGACAGTAGTTATCTTAAATATTCGGCTGTTTCTAAAATAGTGAGTGTCGTCATCAGTAGCCGATTAATGACAAACTTTAAAATATAGTGTGGTTTGCATCTAGATCCCGTAGGGAATACTAGTCTATTTCCTATGTTGTATAATTTATATAAATGTATATAGAGTAGGTATTTTTAAGGTCAAAGTTATGCTTGTATTTCTTTTTCGGGCTTTGTAGATATCACAACTATTTTTTTTGTAGTTTGAGAGGAATGAGGCCGTGACAATTAGAACAATATTTGTTGTATTATTAGAAGACTCAATTTTGTGGAATTAACTGTGAAAGTATTTAGTTTCTCATATTGTAATCGCAAAGAAATGGATTTAACATTAAATGACGGACATTCAAGCCAGAGGCAAGCCATAAACTTACTTTCGTCAATTTGCATGCCTTGGAATGGGAGAATAAGAAATGTCCTGTAACTTTCTCATATTTAGAATTTATATATTCAATTAAAAATTAATGTATCAAACGAACAATCCCACTTAGTTTCGCCGAAAGTTCGTATCCGGGGACAGTTAAGCCTGAGGCTGGGTCAAACAACTCAATATTGCGTATACGCCACGTTAGACACTGGTAACACTTCAATATTTGGGTAAATTCTTTTTTATGGTTTCAAACACTTTTCCTAGACAGACGTTGCTCTTATTTGAAATCGTCACTTGTTGGGCGCGCTCTGTGCCGCTGTGGAATCACCGTACTACCGCGGACGTGTGGCGCCGAACAGGAACTGAACTGTGCGGCTGTGTTGGCCAAACTGTTGCGACTGTGGCCAGAAGCACGACACCGAACCGGAGGCCCGAGAAGCAGCCGAGGACGACCGACGACTCTGGGTATTTCCAGTTGCAGCGGCGGCGCCACTTCCAGTGAGCAGGTGGCAGAACGCGTCGGGTGGTGTGGGCGGCCCTCGCCTTATCAATGGCACCAGCTGCTGTTATACGGCACCAACAGCTGATGAATCGAGGAGCCAGTCCCACCCAACTCCACGTGCTAATCCAACCGACAGCTGGCCAGAGTCCTTAGTCTTGGGGTTTGATTCAAAAATTTATATTTTTATCAAAAACAACATCGTTAAAACTAACTGCTGGATATTCTTCTCAGTATCGTTTTGAGGAGTAGTATTAGAATAAATTAAATAAATTTTCATAAAACCAAATAAAAAGTACAATTAATATATCAACTAAGCTATGAATATTATTTGGAGACTTCAGTAAAAATTGTAACCAATTATTTAGTTTAATATTTATTTATTTTATTGTATTTTATTTTTTTTTATGGCAATAGAATAGCACCGAAAACGAAACCGAATAAAAATGCCTTGGGGAGCACATTGCCTTTCAAACTGCTGCCATTCCAGTACCACTTCCCCTCCGGCTCGTGTCTGCACATGCGCCTATTTCCCCAGCTGGAAGCCGGGAAAACTATCTGTTGCTCCTGGCTGAGGGTTGTGGACCAGGATGGATCACCCGTTGCCCACTGGTGCTCGGCCTGATAGTGGCCCTGTGCCGGCGGGCAAACAATTTGCATGCAGGCTTTTTTGGCACAGGTTCGTGTGCATCTTACATGGGAAATCACTCTGGATGGACGGACACCTGGTGGCCGGGGCCTCTGTCCAACGGCCGTGGTCGCCATCAAAGGCGATTTCTGGTGCTGCTGAGCTTGCATTTTCGATGGCAGAGGGCCGCATTGAGTGGTTTTTATGGACGCCCCACCTCTTTGCCGGCCTTTTCGTGGGACCAAATTGAGGGTGTGTGTTTGTGTTTCGTGTCATCGATTGACGCCCAAAGCCAGGCCGCCTAATGCTCCGTTTATAGATGACATGAAACAGGAAGCAGAAGTGCTACCACGCATAACCACTCAAATGCATCGATGCATTTCCGCTGCGCAATCAACTTACAAATATTTGCTATATTTGCAGCTCAGTGAAAATTCCACAAAACTCCAATCACGTCCAAATTCCCATGAATTTTATCTGCAGCTTTATTCTCAATTAATTTTCGAATCTCCCAGCTCATCTGCATATCGCTTGCACTGGAATTTCAGCTGACCGTCCATTTTATTGGATGAATCTCAATCGTTAGATTTTTCCATCAGTTGGGAACAAGCATTTTATAATTTTTTTATCCTTGCAGGGTATTATAATTTTAGTCTGTAGTTTGCAATGCAGTGAAGGAGATCTGTCCCGTCCGTCCGTCCGTTTCCACGCCAACTAGTCCCTTAGTTTTTAACCTATCCAAATGAAACTTTGAAGATAGTCTTCTATATGCTTTCACTACTATATCCTATAGCTGCCATAAGAACGTTTAAGATTAATTTCGCTGTTTTTCAACAAATTTGTATCTGTTCTTTTCATTTTATCAAATTGGATTTAATTAAAATGATACAATTGGAAGCTGAAAGGCTATACAAACTTCGGCGTGCCGAAGTTTTCCTCCTTTCTTGTTAGATATCAATTAACCAAAATACATGGCCAAACAATTTAAGGATGCCAAACTCATAGTCATGGTGGCTTATTACGTCTTCTTCATTCATCATAGCTAAACTTCAACACCTCGTTAAAGCTTGCTTATATACATCTGCAATAAAATAAATGTGGAGAAGTATCGGATCGGGTCGAAGTGGTAGCTTATAGCTTAAAGATACACTTGTCCTCGAATTTAAAATGTAACAAGAAAGGAAGCTTACTTCGGCATGCCGAAGTTTAAATACCCTTGCAGTAATAAGAAGAAGAAGATGAAAATGTTGTGACTTTTTCGCTTTCTCGGGTACTGTCATAAAATAAATGTTGCCAGTGCAGAATGTTGCTGGCGAAAAATGTTGTAAGCAACAAAGCCAAACAGATATATATATTCCTATGGCAGCTATATGATATAGTGGACTGATTTTGATAAAATTAAAACCGAAATTCTGGAATTATACAAAACGGCCATGTCTCAAATTTTATAAAAATATGTGGAAAATTGGCTTAGTTAGATTTTTTTCCCAAAATTTTCCGATCGGTCCTATGGCAGCTATATGATTGATAGTTGTCCGATTTTAATAAAATTAAAACCGAAATTCTATAATAATACAAAATGGCTACATCTCAAATTTTATTCAAATATCTTTAAAATTAGCTAAGCTATAATTTTTTTCATTAAAATTTACCGATCGTTCCTATGGAAGCTATATGATATAGCCTTCCGATCCGGCCGCTTCCGACTTATATAGTAGTACGAGCATACATAAGACGATCTGCAAAGTTTCATTCAGATAGCTTTAAAACTGAGGGACTAGTTTGCGTAGAAACGGACGGACGGACGGACGGACAGACGGACAGACGGACAGACGGACATACGGACAGACGGACAGACGGACAGACGGACAGACCGACATGGCTAGATCGATTCGGCTGTTAATCCTGATCAAGAATATATATACTTTATAGGGTCGGAAATGTCTCCTTCACTGCGTTGGAAACTTCTGACTAAAATTATAATACCCTGCAAGGGTATAAACATTGGTTTGGTCTTGAGAGAAGTCATTTGAATTGGTGTATATTGTGCATACATTGACTTCATCTCGGACAGTCACCTGTACGGAGATACTAAAGTGTTTTAGATCGAGGAAGGATTTTTATAAATTTAAAAAACAAAATTCCTAAACAATACAAAATGACATTGTCTTGAATTATATGAAAATATTTTGAAGATGAAAGTATAGAAAAGAAATTCGAGGAAGTAACTACTGGCGTGCTGCCAGATTGTTTACATGCGTACTAAGTGGGTTAGTATTAACGTTTTTAGTTCAGGAAGGCTATCTACGTTTGAAATTATTATGTACAAATCGGTATAATTTGCACATAAGACTCTAAAGGGTTTATGCAGTTGAAAGGACGTTCTACAATGGCGCAGCACTAAGGGAATATAGGATCTAGTATTTATACTCGGTACGTGAAAGTTAAGCTGACCCAACAAGTCAGCACTTTCCACGTCACCGTGGATAAGGTTAAAAATAAAGGTAATACCAAGCATGGTTCTACGGTTGAATAAAGATGGTAAGTTAATAAGGAGGAGTCTACTAGAATAGGAAGGTAACCTCTGGTTTGCATCCCAGCTTAAGGGACCCTTCTAGTGTAGCGGTTTTCATATTTCTCATCCTGATAATGTTAGAAATACGCCTACGAAATATTATAGCTGTATATGCCCTCGTTCGGAAGTTATAGAGGATCAAATACGGCCGCGCGAGCGGTCATTATTTAGCTTAAATGCTCAGTCTATAAATGCTTCTCCTGAAAAGTGCTGTTTTTGGGGGTGGGGTATGTATTTTCAGAAAAACGGTTGGGCCATTTGGGGCAAAAAAGTTCATAATTTTCAGAATTTTTGAGATTTTTTTAAAAGCTTTCGTCATGCGATCGAAAACTTCATTACCAATAATAATTTGTTTCGTTGGTAATTCTGCAGAACAACCATTACACGTCCGATCGTTTTGAAATTTTTACCATTTATAGTGAATTTTTCTAAGAATTATGGTGAAAGTCTTATTTGGGGGAGGCTTCTAGTTTTTTTTGGAGAGAAATAACAAATGATTCCTTCCAAATAAGGGGAAAGTGGGAGGTTTCTAAGGACAAGGTAAACAATTTTAGAAGGGGATTGCACAGGGCGTCGGCACAATACCTAAGGACACAGCCATGTATTCCATCGGGACGAGGCAAATAAACGGGCTTTACACGGTGAAGATCTGAAAGGAGAGAGCTTTCGTTTAAATTAGGACTGAAAATTAAGTTTGACTTTGGCATTTTGTAAGAATAAGTCCGATTTGAGTCGGTGGAATTAGAGTAAGTGGTTTGAAAAAACTGCGCAAACAGATCGGCAATTGCCTGATCATTTTTTACGGTAGTATTTTAAAAGGAAAGCGAGGAAGGATGAGTAATTGGCTTACGTTTGGTGTTAAAAAAATTATAAAACTGTTTTGGGTCCTCAGAGAACTGGGCCTTACAACGAGTCAAATAATTTTTGTAACACTGCGCGATCAGCACGGTAAATCTCGACCGCGCAGATAAATAAGAGGAAAGGACAGATTGAGAACCGTTTAGTTTATATTTAGAATACAGATTCGATTTTTTTATTTTTAAGGCGACTCAACACATTCAAGAAAAAATAAATTCATGGCACTGTAAAAAATATCCACGGCCTCAGCCATGTCAGTGCACCTGTATAGATCGGACCAATTAAAATCAGATATGAAGTTATTCAGCCGTTCAAAGTCCGTCTTGCGAAAGCAGAGGACTATTTTGGCTGGACGACCAGAAATATTCTGTAACTCAGTCCCAATGTCGAAAGTCACATCGAAAATAGGATGATAGGGATCTTCGGGTAGCGTCAGCGGCGCCGCCCTGGCTAAACTAACTCTTGCCGGGTCTGAGACGAAACAGAGATCCAGCAAGCGCTCTAGGGAATTTCGTACATGATTGAAATGAGACAGCGAAATGTCGAGCAAGCCAGAGATAAAATCATGCTGTGTGGTGGTAAAAAGTGTATTGGAGGAATTGGTTCAGGACCAAATAGCCCCTGGGATATTAAAATCACCAAGAACTACTAAATGGTCCCTATCCGAAAGTCGATTGGAAACCATCTGAATTCCGGAAAGATGGTTCCAATAAATACGAATTTCCGGCATAGGAGGAATGTAGGAACAAGTAATAAAGATAGAGCTACCATTGACTGATAGCTTCACACAAAGGAATTCAACATTGTTGCACTCCTCGAAAGTTATTAATTCAGACGCGAGAGTGGAGTCAACCGCTATGAGGACACCACCTCCACGTCTGATAGGCCGATCCAGCCTATATATCGTGAATACAGCTGGACTGTATATGGAATAGGTTTTAAAATTTATTTGTTTTTTAAGTACCAAAATTTAAGTGTAAATTGTAAAATGCTAATGTGTTAAATTCAACTGACCTTACAAGCTGCTTTAATGCACGCTCTCGAATACAATTTAAATTCAGTCCCTTGGGCGGGGGCTGTTTATTTGGGGGGATGCATGTGCAGGAACTGCTTTAAGCTAACCACAAATGGGAGGCGTCTTTTCGCAAGCCAAAGAGAAATCAAACCCTTTTCAATGCAAAACGAGAACTAATTTAAATAATTTACTGGTGCCGAGCCGGGCAGCAGCAACATCAAGGGCAAAGAGCAGCATTAATTAAAATAAATGCCGGAGCAAAAAAGCCACAAATAAAGCGGACTGGGCCTGCGCTAATCAGATGAACGAGCTCTCGGTTCCACGTCCTCCTAAACAACATAACCCCCAGCTCCGCGGCTGCTCGACTGCCCGAAAAAGAGAGCCGCCACTGCACTTCTAATGCGAAACTAATTTGGTGCACTGAACGTATAATTATTAATTATGTCTCTTCTAGAAGAACGGAATCTTTTTCTTTGGTATACCTTCGCCCACAGTTCTGGATAATTTCGCCCAGTCTACACACACTGCCCGAGAATAAACCGCAGCTGGCAGACCGAAACACTGGGTTAGAGGTTTGAGGATATTCGCATGAGCGGATGTCGGGGACAAGTGCCAATGCATTGTGTACTGCAGCTGTTAATTAGCTTTTGTATGAGCGTGCAGCGAAAATGTCACACGTAGTCAGCTTATGCGGTCGGTCCGCAGATGCGGCTGCTGCGGCAGAAGCCGAAATATAAAATTAATATGCAGCTGAATCTATTAGAGCACATCGGACAGAAGTCATTGGGAAATTTTATATATAACTATCAGTCATAACTTGATTATGCACATTTATTTACAGCAGGATTAAGAAATGGCATTTCTTTATTTTGAAATCGAGAGTACTCATGCCCTTAATCGAAGCTGGAGCTACAAAATTGCTTAGAAACTTGAAGATTACATGCTGACCAATATAGTAATCTTTAGCAACTAAAAAAATTAATAGAACTTACCTGTGCACCTCTTGAATAATTCAATTGCAATGCCACTACATTACATCGTAATTAGAAAAAACATTTTTTGCGCTTTGACAAGCTTTGCAAAGCGAACCGATTCTCCTAGGTCAGAATTTAATTGAAATGAATAACTGAAAATATATTTCCATTCATACATACATAAGGACCCTGTTCAAATACACGGCTGACCCACAGCAAAATTAAATTTTGACATGGGTCTATTTATTTGGCAGTCACATGAGACTCTTTCGGCAGATGCCAACGGAATAAATATACAAAAAAATAAAACTTTTGTGACTCTTGTCCCTAATGCAGATGCTTGGGAGCCGAGCAGAGTCGAGCAATGCCAGGGTTCCTAGCCACCTCCAAAATGGATTTGTTGACACCCCCAAAAACACACGCACAGAGCCTTTCAAATATGCATGAGCACCTTTTGCCGTCTGTCCTGGCGAGTACTTGATAACAGAAATCTCGTTTCAACGCCACAAAAAACAATAGCCGGAGCAAGATGAATGGCTAGTTTCTATATATGTATATATATATGCATGCAAGCCCTAGGTACTGTACGCATAGATATTTTCAAGCAATATATATAATACATAATAAATATATGGCAAGGATTTTACCAAAAGTTAAAATATCGAACGCCTAAAGGAGGAGGAAGTCTAGAAATATGATTAATTTTTTTATTCGTTGACTTGTGTTGTGAGCTTAGAAGTCGAATATTTGCCATGTTCGCCGGCTGGTGTCGTATTCATCCAAACATCAATCATCATTGGGTGCGGTGTTTCAATTCAATCAAACAGAACCACCTATTAACGAAGTGAAATAAAGTAATAAGGATGACACCTTCAACTTCTTCTATCTTATATTTTGTGACGATTATTAGGAAAAATAATTTACAAAATATAAGTTTATGTTAAAAATAGTTTCTTTTTGATTATTTTGATCATTTTTGCCTAAGTGTACCAATAATTAGGTTCAGGAAAAATGTTGTATTTTTTTTGTAAGGATGCTAATCACGGGCCAGGATAAATACTCAGTCAGACCAGGATCCTCCACAGAAAAATATTTATTTTTGCGGGGACAGGCAGGAAGGGGGCCGATGGGCCGGGACTTGGGTAGTATAGGCAGGGTTGGAGTGGCGGGAACGACCCGAAAAGGATCACGGGGGCGTGGCAGCGAGTCGCCAGCAGCAGCCCCGTCATCCGGGCGTCGGCTCCTGGCCGAGATCGCGGCCCGCAAGGGGAGATGGCCTCGAGAGAGCGCCCCGTCACCCGGAAGCGCTCCCGACCAGCCAATCGCAGGGCGGGCCCGCGAGTCGGCAGGAGCAGCCCCGTCACCCGGGCGCCAGCTCCTGGCCGAGATCACGGCCCGCGAGGGGAATGGCCTAGAGAGCGCCCCGTCACCCGGAAGCGCCCCCAGCCAGCGATGCCGAATGTAGAGCCCGAAGGAGGAGGGGAAGCGGGGAAGTTTGAATGAGGCGCAACTGTCTTTTTCATTATAATTTCTAGTCGTACATTTTATTCGAGAGGGCATCCG
>VNJU01000103.1:0-14074 GCA_008042675.1 Drosophila seguyi
AATAAGTAATATAATATAATCATGTTAATTTTAATATAAAAAATACTAATGTTAGATAAGAATTTTATAATTTCGTGACTAGTGTAATAAATATAAGTTTCAAACTTGTCGCACTAGGAATAAAATGAAATAAATAAATAAATAATGAAGTTATGGTTGCCAGCATATTCCTTGGGCAGTGATGCCATATGCTTACAGTCGGCTTCCTGACATTTCGTAGGGACCTCGAACGAATCGTTAATATCAGCAGGGTCATCTTCATCATCGGTGTCAGCAAATGGTATCTGGCACCACGGCTTTAGTTTGTCGGACGCATACACAGATTTGTAGTGTCGTTGACTTCGTTGGGCATTCGGCAAATCTTCAATTAAATAGCGCTCATGTGGTAGTACCTTTGCGACAATAAACAGGCCTTTATAACGAGGTTCGAGTTTACGTGATGTGCCAGTACTGGCTGGTTCGTTTTCGGCCAAAACTAAATCTCCTTCGCTGTAAACCGTCGGCTTGGCGTGTTTGGTATCGTAGCGTCTCTTGGCTTCTGCTCGATGATCGTTGATTTGTGTTGCAGTATCGGTACGAAGTCGCTGCAACTCTTCGGTGGTCACTACTTGGTCATCAGTACATTGCAACGCTTGTATTATGGAATTTTGCAAAGTGTCTCGTGGCTCGTAGCCATACAGGAGCTGAAAAGGAGTACAATTAGTAGTTTTGTTGGTCATCGTATTTATGCTCCACTGGATTTGGTGCAGTTTCTCATCCCAGTGCTTCTCATTCTCCACGGTAAGCAATAACATCGAAAGGATGATGCGGTTAGTGCGTTCGGCATGTCCATTTGCTCTCGGGATGCGAACAGCATTAACATGTTTGACGCTATGTTCTCGACAGAACTTAGCGAAATCTTTTGACGTAAAAGCAGTCCCTCGGTCAGTCACGATTCTTTCAGGCATTCCAACGTAGCTGCAAACATCTCGGAGGATATCAACAACATGCCTGGTTGCGGTGCTTTTAACGGCTCGTTTTGTGATAAACTTTGTAAATGCATCAACGATTACCAGAAAATGCTCGTTACGTTTGGAACTTCTCGGAAAAGGTCCTAGATGATCGATATGTACCGTAGCAAAAGGAACTGGATTGATATTGTCGTAGTGATATTGACCCTTTTGGCGACCTCCTCGTTGCTTATACAACGTACAACCCACGCATGAACTTAGGTATCCTTTAACATAATTTCGCATACGGGGGAACCAGAATTGATTCATAATTCGGCCTATAGTTTTGTCGGTGCTCATATGTCCTGCGTTGTCGTACGTTGTTGTACCGTATTGTACGTATCCTTGTAGAATACGGTAGCGTAACTGCTTGGGCACAACCCACAGGTGCTTGTTGTTATGTTTGCGATATAGTCGTCCAAGTTCAAGGACATACTCGTCGTTCTCTGTAATTTTTTTTAACAATCATTTCGCTAGCAATTCGTTTTATCTTTTCGTCTTGTAGTTGTAAAGCAAACAACCAATCGGCCTGATCATGACGGTCTTGAATACCTTTAAATCGGCTTCGCCTATTTCACGTGAACATTCATACGGTGCTCGGCTTAAGGCATCGACATGTTCCATACGCGTACCTGAGCGATGCACTATCTCAATATCGAATTCTTGAATACGTAGCCATCATCGAACAATTCGGGGAATCAGCTCTCGTTTCTCCATTGTCGTGGAGCTGTGGAACTTCATTTCGTGGAACTTCATTTCGTTGTATGACGTCGATCGGCTATAATAGGCTACTGGCTTTAATTGATCGTTTTCCTTTTGCAGTAATACCCCGGCTAAACCAACAGAACTAGCATCAGTATGTATTTCGTGATCTGCGCTGACGTCATAGCTAACAAGAACAGGCTTTGAAATTAGGCATTATTTGAGTTTATTGAAGGCGTCGTCTTTGCTGTGGTTTCCAATTAAACGGCACGTCTTTGCTTAGCAGCTTGCGTAAGGGCTCGGAAATAATGGCGTATCCTGGGATAAACTTTCGAAAGTATCCGCTCAATCCCAAAAATTTACGTATATCCGAAACGTTGCTTGGACGTGGAAATTCTGCAATGGCATTTGTTTTAATTTCACCTGGACTAATCCAGGTTGCATGTAGCTGGTGTCCCAAGAAAAAAATTGTCTGCTTGTACAATTCGCATTTGTCAACGTTTAAGGTGAGGCCAAACTCTCGCAGCACTCGTAGTATTCGTTGAAGTGTCTCATACATTTCGTTAAACGAATGGCTGCCAATTAATATGTCGTCCAAATAATGCAGCATATCTCCCCTTTGGGATATCTCAGCCATCAATCGAATAAAAGGCGCCGGCGCGTTCTTTAACCCAAATGGCATACGTTTGAATTCATACAGCCCGTCGGTTGTAATGAATGCGGTAATTGCGACTTTCAGATGATACTACGATCTGATAGTATCCACTGTTCAAATCCAACGTCGAAAAGAATTGAAACCGTTTCGCTTCGTGTAGACGTTCTTCAATGTTTGGCACAGGAAAGTTTTCCTTCTTGATCAACTTGTTCAGACGTCGGTAGTCAACACACAGTCAATCGCTTCCGTTTTTCTTTTTAATCAAAACTACTGGGCTGGCATACTCCGACGTTGAGTTGGCGATGATGTCGTGTTTGAGGAGCTCGTCAATCATAGCAATTGCAAGGTCACGCTTTGGCTCAGGAATTCGGTATGGTGCTTAGGCCACTGCCTGCTTATCTTCTACTTCTATTTCAGCTTCACCCACGTTGGTTTTGCCAATTCCTTCAAGGCCAGAGGAAAAGACATCGGCATAATCTTCTTACAAGTTCTGCAAGCGTGTCTTATCGTCATTGCTGTTGATATTATAAAGAAGATTACTAAGTTTCTTTGAATGAGATACTTGCTGCGTTGCTCGTTTGCTGTCAAAAGTCATCATTCCGCTCTCAAACTTCAGCGTAAGATCTGCTTTACAGAGGATATCTTGGCCAATAAGAAAATCTTGCTGTACGATTTTATCTTCGGCTATATACACCAGTGCTTCGGTAACAGTACTATCTATGATCAGCTCAATGATGATTGCTTCGTTTAGAATGCGTACACCTGCACATATACCACGAATTTGCATTGCACACTTGCATCGTTTGGCGTTGAGTTGATGTGCTACAGTCTCACAAAACATGCTGGCTTGACTTCCCGTAATGAACGCAGTATACGGTTTCGATTGGACGATAATGGTCTTGTAGAAGCACTTATCTTGATTCGTAGCCCCAAGTCGTCGTGTACTCGCTTCGGGTTCAACGCAGTTACCGTCGTTGGGGTGTACTTTATTGCAGGATGTACATCGGTGACGTTTCGTGGGTTGTGGGCATTTCTTCGAAAAATGACCTGGTTCGCTGACATGCGAAAACAGTACTCCTTGATAGTTTCCTTAGATCGGCGAACAGCATTTGACATCATGTAGTGAGTCTCGGCTTCGTCGGGTGTCGAACCAAACTCATCTTGAATGGCGTTCGAAAAATCCCTCCAGGTAGTGTGTAAAACTGGAGACGCATCTAGCCACATTTTGGCAGCTCCTTTTAGTCGAGTATAAATAGCTAGCAAGACAAGTGTTTCGTCCCAGTGATAGGCATCTATGACTCGATTTATACGATCGATAAATTGATCCACAGAGATACTATTCTCATCCGTCGATAAATTGATCCACAGAGATACTATTCTCATCCGTACTCTGGCAAGGTATAAGCGATTTCCTTTATCGATGCACGTCGTGTGGTCGTGCTATATATGACTCCAGCTGTTGGGCTTGGTTGTGCAGTTATTACGTTAGCTGCAGCCGCCTGGCCATCTTGTGTTGCATTTGTAGCACAACTTTGTGCGCGAATTAAGTTTGCCATTATCTCACGAAGTTCGCTCATTTCGGCCTGGAGTTTTGCTACCGCCGGCATTTCATCAGTTTCTTCATTTGCAAGAGAAACACTAAACTCGATTTCGCCAGAATTTTCGTGGGTCATTAAACGTTGAATTAATTGATCTCGCGATCCGGCTGTGGGTAACTCTCGTTCCCGCAACAAGAACTTCAACTGATCGACTTTCAGTTCTGTAATTTTCATTTTGTTTTATACTGTATTACTCCACGTCGCAAAAGTGTATTTACATGTAGCGACTTGCCGTACGTGTTAACGTTTGTTACTTGCGGAAATATTTTGTACGCTTTCGTTATTTTTATTGCTATGTACATACATATACTATATGTCTGCCGTATGTATGCCTATACCGTTTGTATGAAATACCGCTTGTATATTCACACCTTTTGTATATGCACACCGCTTGCAACCACAAATACAAATGTATATTCGTACGAATCAGCAATATATCGCATTCGTAGCTGATTCCCGTTATTTGTTACCAACGCTATCGTTCGTGTATGTCTTTGCTCATATCCCACTTCTGAGCTGTAAGCCGAAATGACTTTTAGAACGGTATGGCTATGGATATGAACAAAGTTGATGGTAATTGTCTTTTTTTAAATATATTGACACCATATAAATTAGAACACAGTCGTACAGATTGATTCGCGATCAGACGCTGCACGACGGGTTGCTCGTTGACGACGACTGACCGGCCATATGCTCTTATGGGTTGCCAGCATATTCCTTGGGCAGTGATGCCATATGCTTACACTTGCTTCAAATTCTGTACTTCGCTTTGAAAAATAGAATACGGGATGGAGTTTTCCATCTCCTTTCCTTTGCATCAAAACAGCTCCAAAACCCATGGCACTTACATCGCAGTGTAATTCAACCTCATCTTTATTGTTATAAATGGCTAAAATAGGTGCTTCTATAAGTTTTTTCGTAAGGTTCAAGAAACAGTCTAGGTCTCTTTGTTCAAAAACGAATTTTTTGTCCTTCCGTAAAATGTCGTAAAGTGGTTTTGCTAACGTAGAGAAATCTTTTATGAACCTTATAAAATAAGAACATAAAGAAACTTAGAATGTTGTGTACCTTGTCAGGAATTGGAAAGATTGTAATTGCTTCAATACCCTTGTCATCTGCTCTGATCCCGTCTTTAGAGATAAAAAATCCCAGGTACTTTATACGAAGTTATACGAAGTTCTAACTTGTTATTGACTAGTCTTACTAACACCTCCTTTAATGTTCTTAAATGTTCTTCCATGTTTGCACTGGCTATCATTATGTCATCCATGTGTGAGGACCCGATCCAATGTATGTATATATAGTAATTAGTGTATATATGTAAATAATTAGTTTAAGTTGGGATTTAGGGTATATAAATAAGTTAGTAGTAAGTTAGTATTTAATTAGTAGGAGTAAGCATAGTAGCATAGGGAAATAACAAGACCCACGAAGGGCACCTGTATATAGTTTAGACTTAGGAAAACAACAAGACCCACGAAGGGCATCTGTACATAGCTTAGACTTAGGCCTCATGGATAGGAGCAACAGTTAGGCACACGCACACACACCGCCGACCCAGCACCCATGCCGATCCCCAACCACGCATCCGCATAGCAACAGCAGCCGCATAGCAACGGCCGCCGCCTAGCAACAGGGACCAGAAGTACAGTCGGCGACAAAAGCCCGCTTGGCAACAGCGGTAATATCACCCGGATAGCAACATTTCGGCAGAGCCAACGCATATCGGCAGAGCCGACATACCGGCAGAGCCTAACACTTTCGGCAGAGCCAACATTCGGCAGAGCCAATACCTTCGGCAGAGCCGACATACCGGCAGAGCCCAGCACGCACCGGCAGAGTCAACGCATACCGGCAGAGCCAACGGCAGAGCCAACACACCGGCAGAGCCACCGGCAGAGCCGAACACCGGCAGAGCCAACACACCGGCAGAGCCAACCCACCGGCAGAGTCAACGCATACCGGCAGAGCCAACGGCAAAGCCAACACACCGGCAGAGCCACCGGCAGAGCCGAACACGCACGGCAAAGCCAACACACCGGCAGAGCAGCAGGACCCAATCACGGCCGAGCAGAAAGCTACGCAGCCACAGGGCCGAGAGGGCCGATAGAGGAGAGTACGAGAGAGCGCACGGCCGATCGCGAGCAGCGCTCACTCCAGCCGAAGCCGACGCTGCCACGTAAGCACGCGAAATCTTCGTGTCGGCAGAGGCGAGAACGCTGACGCCGAGGGACGAGCGGCAGAGAAAAGCTGCGAGCAGCAATTCTTTTGAGCAGAACGAGGAGTTGGTTTTCGACTGCCAAACGGAGAAGTTCATTTTTAACCAGCAAGCGACGGAGTGCGGAGCAACCCCGGGGATCGCCACGCGGAACTCGGACACGTGGCTGGCCCCCACACTGGAGGAGTAATCGGGTGAGCTGGGCCTCGGGCCAACCCCTGCGTGGGGATCATCAGTGAGTGCGAGTTAGGGACAAGAGAATAGGGTAGTTAAGATGGCGCAATTCAATAAAAAAAATGTAAATGAAGACTAGAAATTATAACGAAAAGACAGTTGCGCCTCATTTAAACTTCCCCACTTCCCCTCCTCCTTCGGGCTCTACATTCGGCATCGGGGCCAAAGGATGTGCGCGGCTTCCGGGTGACGGGGCCGCAAACACCAGTGCCCCAAATGTCGTGCCTTCCCCTTCCCCAACCCGGGGGGCGGTTTCCGGCTGACGGGACTGCCTACCCATCTGAGGGAGTACTCCGGGCTCGCGGGGCGGTACACGGGTGACGTGGCCGCGACGCAGCCCAGAGGCGGTCCTCCTCCCCTCTCCTTTTCCCCGGCCCGGCGGCCAAGGCGGGGCGGTGCCCGGGTGACGGGGCCGCGAACGCCAGTGCCTTCCCGGCCATCTCCTTCCTCTCCTGACCAGGAGGTGGCTTCCGGTTGACGGGGCCGTACTCCACGGGGGGATTTCCGGGCCCTAGCGGCGGTGCACGGGTGACGTGGCCGCACCCGGCTCGGATGCCCTCTCGGCTGGCTGGGAGCGCTTCCGGGTGACGGTTAGGTACATAGGTAGCAAGTTGGAGGTTAGGGACGAAAACGGTAGGGAGCATGTGGCCACAGAGGCAGGCAAAATCGTCGGACAGGGCGCTGAAATACACAGAGACAGAGAAAACACGAGAACTTTGCATAGCAACAACGAGGTACAGTTGGGCAGACGAAGCTAGGGCAAACACAAGGAAAGAAAAAAAAAACCCGCATGGCAACGGCAAAGCCATGGGGAAACGTCGGCGCACACGACGCGAAATATAGGCAAGCTTAGATCGGGCAGCAGAGCCCAAGATAGACAGAGAAAACACACACACACAGACGACGACAGACAGAAGCGCCCGATCCGAACGAGGAAGAGCAGGAAAAGAGAGCAGAGCCACCGAAGCAAGGTACGGAGTCATCGGCAACGTCGCAGTCGGCGTCGCAACCAGCAGGGAAGCATAGTGTCCCCATCTCTCTCGCACCCATTGGTTTTCTTTACAAGGAGGGAAGCCCGAGGCCAGCTGCGCCTGGTATATAAGACCGACCGCAACGATATTAAAGACAGTCAATCGCGAATCTCGAAGGGAGTAACATCAGCAAGGATACCAAGACAGTCAATCGCGAATCTCGAAGGGAGTAACATCAGCAAGGATACCAAGACAGTCAATCGCGAGTTGCCAGCTAATCCGTGGCCAATAGTGATCATGGGCCGTTCGCATTGTTAACGTTGCCACCCGTTAAATTTCCAATTAGGCTCGCAGGGATGCCTGAATCGTATTTGTTGCCAACTGTCTGCTCATATTGTATTTGTGTGGCAGCGCCCATCTCTTCTTGCTGTTGTGTGTGTGGCGGCGCATGTCTCTTCTTGCTATTGTGCGTGTGTGGCGGCGCTGATATTTTCTACGCATTTTCCTGTGCAATAAGCGCTGCTCGTAGCTGCGTGATGATTCCGAGAAGTTTATTTTGATCTGGAACATTTTTAGAAACGGCGTCCTCAGACGATTGTGTTTCTTTTTCCGGGTCGGAGTTGGTATTTTGCGGTCCGGTGCCGAAAGCGTCAGGCTGATCTTCTACTAGTACCTGCCCTCGTTGTTCAGGCGGTACTTGCCCCAAACGGGCCATTAATTCGGCTTTATTTCCTTGGGTTTGTTAACCCAACGCCAAAAGCCACCTCTTTAATTGAGTGACTGAAAACTTGTTCAGATCGGACTGGTTCATTATGTCGGTTTGAGCACTTCTGAATTTGTAGAACGTTTATTAAATCACACACGACGGTTTCTATGCTTCTTCTTTATTCGACTCGCCAATACAGAAGGCTCCTCTAAACCGTATTCGGTAGCATACTCCTCTCTCTTCATGTTATCTACATTGGCTTAACATAGACTTAACCTAGACTTAACATAGTATGCGTGTCTTGTAACTATCGATTTATCAGTATGACCCTCTACCAGCGTACTACACCACGTACCTCCTACCTGCTCCTTTCTTCGTTTTTCGGAGGAAGTTCCTTTCGCAATTGGTATCAGACTCTTTTACCATCGTGACTGGCAGATCCTCAAACTTCCAGAACTAGCTGAGAAGCGTGTCGAGCGAATCAGAGTCGCATATTTGGCGCTTCTGAGTCGTGAAGAATGCGACCCGTTTATGATTAGGTAATCGGCAACGTTAGCACCCACCCGAAAATAGTTTTTTGACCCAGGAGCGAGCCGCAAATATTTTGTCGCGGTGCCATCCATCATAATGGACGGTAGAATGTCAGCCCCGATCAACATATCAATTTGAGAGCTCTCAAAAAAGGTAGGATCTGCGGGCAGGTCCTTCAAAGAACAACCGCGCCTCGCTACGAATCGAGCAAAGGCCGCTAGGAACTTCTCGGTTGTGAGATCGGAGGTGGGTTCCAAATGGATAGCCTTCGTGGAAAAAGACTCAAACATATCCCTTCGTTATGAGACACGCTCTCCCTGTATAATTTTTAATCCCGAACGGGCCGGCATAGTCGATACACTTTGACCGCGCGCTGCTTTAGCTCTGTCACTGGTAGAGTGTCGCTTTGCGCTGGCCATAGCTCTCGTGGCCCTTGCAGCCACTCTGGTCCGTGCCACCAGAGATGATTTCCTGCCAACTCATTAAGGGATACGCCTCGACTGGCAAGATCGGCGGAGTTTTGCTCAGATCGAACGTGTGCCCAACAGTCGACTGGTGTCGCCTGCGTGATCTTGGCAGCTCTGTTGCTCACAAACGTGGTCCAGTTGCACGCAGACTTTCGCAACCAAGCTAGAACAATTGTAGAATCTGTCCAGCAGCGGATCTCTGAACTGGCGGTTGGCATGTGCGGAACGATTGATGTCACCATTTCGGTTAACAGTACGGCACCACAGAGCTCTAGCCGAGGAAGGGACACGGTTTTTACCGGAGGCACTCGTGTTTTGGCGGTAAGCAGACGAGTCAGGATATTTTGCCCCATCTCGATGCGGAGGTAGATAGCCGCTCCATAGGCTCTCTGCGACGCGTCACAGAATCCGTGATGCTCTATAGTGACCTCCGGCTGGTACCAGACCCATCTCGGAACGCGGATCTGTTTGACTCATTTCGGTGGGAAGCTTATCATCCCAGCCTAAGTTCTGCAACCAAATATCCTGCATGAACATTTTGGAACGAATTATGAACGGCGCAAGCCACCCGGCAGGATCGAACAACCTAGCGATTTGGGACAAAACTTCCCGCTTTGTGTAGGAGGGTTCCAAAACTATTTCAGGAGGAGTGTAATAGAACTCGTCACACTTTACCCTCCACCGAACACCGAGCGTCTTGGCTGTGCTTTCGTCATCGATGTCTAGGAACTCGCTATGAAGGAGGTGCTCGGCCGGGACGACTTTAAGGACGCTTTTGTGGTTTGAAGTCCACTTTCTCAACGGAAACCCGGAGGCACTTAGAGCTCCTTGCAACTCTCAAATGGAACTTTGGGCTTCGTTCACGGAATTCGCCCCTGCCAGTACGTCGTCAACGTACATGTGCTGCTTAATTATGCGGCTGGCCTTTGGAAATGGCACTTGGATGTCCTTTGCCAGCTGCTGCAGTACTCGAATGGCGAGGAAGGGGAAGTTGACCCCGAAGGTAACTGTTTTCAATTCGAAGTCTCGGATATCTCCTGCCTTGTTTCGGAACAGAATTCTTTGAAATGGGGTATGCTTTGGATCGACCCAGATCTGACGACACATTTTTGTAATGTCCGCACTGAAAACGTACTGAAAATAACGCCATTTCAGGATCTGGATCGTTAGATCGGATTGTTGGACTGGACCAGCATGAAGGATATCATTTAAACTGGTCCCATTTGCTGACGGACTTGAAGCGTTAAATACAACGCGAAGCTTTGTAGTGGTGCATTCGGGCTTAACTATCGCATGGTGAGGAAGATGATAGGTCGGAGAATTGTGAGTCGACGGAACTTCTTTCATATGACCCAGATCCAGGTACTCCTGGATCACGCTGTCATATTGCTCTTTTAGGGGAAAGTCTTTTTTTAAACGGTTTTCGTTTCTAAGAAACTGAGCCAACGCAATGGACCTCGAATATCCTTAATTGAATCCGGCATTCTCGGGGTCGCGGAACGGAAGCGTTACCACGTACCTCCCGCTTGCGTCTTTCGTCGTGGTTTGGAGAAACTTCCTTTCGCAATAGGAATCCGACTCTTTTACCATCTTGACTGGTAGATCCTCCACCTCCCAAAACTTTTTGAGAAGCGTGTCGAGCGATTCAGGGTCTTCTATTTGTTGCACCTGGGCCGTGAAGGATGCGACCCATTTCGGGTTTTCCTCTGGAAATCGGCCCCGTTAGCACCCACCCAAAAATAGTTTCTTGGCCCAGGAGCGAGCCGCAAATATTTTGTCGGGTGCCATCCATCATTATGGACGGTAAAATGTCAGTCCCGATCAATACGTCAATTTGAAAGTTCTCAAAAAAGCTAGGAGGTGCCCAGCAGATCTGATTTCTGCTGGAGGGTCTCGAGGATTGGGGGCGAGGAGGTTGAGGAACTCATATGGTGCGTATGGTGCCTCCCCTTTCAAGTAAAACAGCTGTGTGTGCTCGTGCAGTCACGCAGTTGATAACCTCTCGCGAAACAATTTAGACATAGCTGCTTCTTTTTGATAAAGCCGGAGAGCGCGTCAACAGACATTTGGAGAAAGAGCGGGCACAGTCTTACCGGATGGTTCTCCTTGGAGCATAAGTCACACTCTTTCTCTTCGGTGCTGACCTTTGTCTCGAAGGTTTGAAGCTTTTTGGAACTGCCTGAGTCGGTTTCATATCCTCGATGGCCTCAAAAGTTCGATACCTTTCGCTCAGAAAGGCATTAAGTTCTTCCCAAGCTGGGATTTCAGATTTGTTTCCATAAGTCAGCTTTGGCAGTTTGCTCGCACAAAGCAAAAACCAACAGACAATCCCAGTTGTCAGTGGATATGTGAGAATGAGCTAGCACTGTTAAACACCCCTGAGTCGTGGACTGTAGCTCCTTTAGAGCATGTCCAGATTTTTGCGATATCGAACTCAAGTTGAAAAGAAGCTTGAGCTGGCTGTTGGGTAAAAGTCGTTTGTTTTGAAACCGATCTTGTAGCACTTCCCACGCCGAAACAAGCCCATTACTCGTGAGAGGAGATTTGGAAACGATAGCTTTAGCCTCGCCGGTTGTTTTTGTGAGAAGATGAAACCGCTTCTCGACCGGTGTCAGCCTGGAGTTGTTAACGTAAAATACCGTGAATAGATCCCGGAAAGTGGGCTATCGGAGAAAGTTGCAATGGAAGACCTTCGTGTCGCAAGGAGGTAAGCGGCAACAAGAAGAAATTAGCTGCTGAGGGCAGTAGTCATATTTGGCCTGAAGACGCTACTGTGCTGAGGGATCCTTCTTGGGCAATTAGGTCAGAGCATGTTGCATATACTCTTTCCACTTTATCACTGGCACTTGTTTCAGACGGACTTGCAACGTATGTAGGGATGGAGAGGCTTGATCAGGAGTGTTGATCCTGGCTTCGAAGAGGCTTACGCAGCGCTGCAGTTGCGGCCCTTGGCTGTTCTGTGGCTGGCATATTTTTGCTGATAGCGAATGTTACCCTTAGGAATTAAGTCCCGACGTAGAGAGATTTTAGGGAAGATTCGCTAGATGCTTTCGTTAACGGCCGGGAAATTACAGTCTTTGGAGTCTTCGTGAGTGTGAAAGTGAAAGTCGCGGTTCTGACCCCTCAACTTACAGACTTGGGTGCTGGCTTAGCGCGAGCGGGTAGCAGAGGGTGTGAGTGAAGTTTGGGTTCTTTTCCTGGCGCGGATGTCGCTTTCTTGTCTCCCTCTAGGGGCATAAAAGGCTATGCCCTAGGAAAAGGAAGGCAAGGAGGCCTGCAAGCCGCAAAAAGAGTGGAAGAGAAGACCAAACAAACCCAAATCTGGATGGACAAAACGGTCGGTGGCAGTAGAAGTTTAGTGCGCAGTAAGAAGTGCCAACAAGTTCGAGTGTATGATAAAAGGGGAAATGGTCAAGCCGAACGACTCAATTGCTGATTAGAAGTTTAACAAATTTGGTTCGTTCGCATGTATTAGGCAGGGCACTGTAACGCACAGGGCGTCTGCCTAGCATGAGGACGAGTTCGGTTGATTAGAAGGAAATCTAGCGGCGTACTGTACGTACAGGGCGGCCGCTTAGCGTAGGAATGTTTAGGAGTAAGCTATGCTCAGTACTATAAGTTAAGGGAGAACACTGGAGTGCAGGACTGTCCGCAATTGGTTCCGAGGCTGTATCGCACAGCCAAGGAGCTAGCTTCAGCATGCAGGGGGCTAGGGTAAAGTGGACAATACCATAGCACTGAGAAATAAAATAAAAAAAAATAATTAAAATATATAAAATAAATAAATCAAATAAAGGGAAATTAGTAATAAATAAAGAAATAAAAAATAAAAGAAAAGCAAGCGACAAGTATTAATAGCCCCATTTTGCTAAATTAATTTTGAACGTTAGAAGGAAGAAATTCACTCATGATAATTAATTACAGAACTCCATTTCACATACGGACACTCGAGGATCCAGTACTACACACACTATATACAAATTCGGCAATTCAACACGTATCTTATTAAGCGATAAGCTAGATCACTATAATAAGTACACAGCGACTCACCGCTTAAACACAAACAACACAGCTTATTAATTGATAAGGCAAAATATTAGGTACACAGCGGCCTTCGTACAAACACAAACAATACACATACACGTGGGATAATTATGTCGAACCCTACGGACGGACAAGAGGTTAGAATGTCAACAACTCCAAGCGTACTAGAAGACAAAAAGGTAATAGACCTGGTGGAAATTATTCCGAAATTTGAAGGTGAAGGAGGAAAGTTAGATGGTTTTATAGCAGCAGTAGAGCAGGTATGAGGCCTGGTTAGGGGGGCAGAAAGATCGAATATGGGAGTTATAGCGCTCTGAGCAGTCCGGAACAAGATAGTTGAAGCAGCGTATAAAGTTTGGACGAGTCGGAGTTAAATTGGGATCCGATTAAAGAATATTGATCTTACTTTAAAGACAAAAGATTAAAGCAGGACCTGATAATGGAATTGAAACTGGAGAAGAAACTGGACGTAAAAACCCCTTAGTTGCCTTGGAAGGTGTCGACCCAGAATCCAAAACGCAGGGGTCGGTTTATGTATTTATGTATTTATGTATTTATGTATTTATGTATTTATGTATTTATGTATTTATGTATTTATGTATTTATGTATTTATGTATTTATGTATTTATGTATTTATGTATTTATGTATTTATGTATTTATGTATTTATGTATTTATGTATTTATGTATTTATGTATTTATGTATTTATGTATTTATGTATTTATGTATTTATGTATTTATGTATTTATGTATTTATGTATTTATGTATTTATGTATTTATGTATTTATGTATTTATGTATTTATGTATTTATGTATTTATGTATTTATGTATTTATGTATTTATGTATTTATGTATTTATGTATTTATGTATTTATGTATTTATGTATTTATGTATTTATGTATTTATGTATTTATGTATTTATGTATTTATGTATTTATGTATTTATGTATTTATG
>VNJU01000104.1:0-20047 GCA_008042675.1 Drosophila seguyi
CCCAGTGGAATAGATCGCCCGTACTCCAATCTTCTTCGTCGCTTTGTGCAGATCACACTTCCTAATGTGCCTTTAGCAACCCGCATTCATAATGCCAAGCCAAGACGGCTTACAGGTAAAAAATTAAAAGCGGCACGCCGGGATATCTCTTACTCCAGCAAGGAGTGATTGGTCCCTCCAGCAGCCAATGGGCCAGTCCTAATCATTTGGTCCCCAAGAAGAGCAACGAATGGCGCACTACTGGTGATTATCGCAAACTTAATGCTTCCACTATTCAAGATCGCTACCCGATTCCCCACGGGGAAGACATTCTTCAACGTCTGCGTGGCTGCTCGGTTCTCTCCACAATCGATTTGGTGTGTGCCTACCACCAGATCCCAGTCGCGCCAGATGATATTCCGAAAACAGCCGTCACTACAGCCTTCGGCCTTTTCCGGACTGCGCAATGCAGCGCAAGCCTTCCAGCGCCACATGGACAACCTGCTTCGTGGCATTCCATTCGCAGGATGATATATGGACGACATCATCGTGTTCTCCACAACGCATGAGGAGCATTTGAAGCACCTCCAGACAGTCTTTGAGATTTTGCAGAGGAACCACCTCCAAATTAACCCTCAAAAGTGCCAATTTGGTAAAAGTGAGGTAATTCTCTTCGGGTTCCAAGTCAACGCGAGAGGATTCAAGCCCCCTGTTGAGCGAACGCAAGCAATCAACAATTTTCCCAAGCCTCAAACTATCATGGAATTGCGCCGGTTTTTGGGAATGGTCAACTATTACCGACACCTCATCCCACACGCAGCTCAGGCTCAAATCCCGCTCACAGACTACCTAAAAGGCGCGACCAAAAATGACAAGCGCGAAATAGCCTGGACCGGTCCTGCGGAGATTGCATTCCACACCTGCAAGCAAGGAATTTTACGTGCCGTATGATGCTCTTCGTTCCTTTCCCCATCGGCTCATCTCGCTTTTAAAACGGACGCCTCCGATACAGCGATCGGTGCTGCTCTCGAACAACTAGTCGGCAACGTTTGGCGTCCCATCGGGTTTTTCTCGCGGAAACTATCTTTAGCAGAGCAAGGCTTTAGCACGTATGATCGCGAGCTCCTGGCTATTTTCGCTAGTATCATCCATTTCAAACACATTCTAGAGGCTCGTCCATTCATCATCCAAACCGACCATAAACCACAACAATACGCTTTCAGGCAAAAACTCAAGCAAAGCATCGCCTCGACAACTCCGCCAATTGGACTTTATATCCCAATTCTGAACGGAGATAGTGTACAAAAAACGGGGAAAACAACGCAGTGGCAGACGCCCTCTCACGCATCAACACCATAAGCATGCCGTCTAGCTTCAGTGCTCAAGCAATATTCGAGGCTCAACAAACCGACGATGAAATGGCTGAGCTAAATCAAACCACGTCCCTATTTCTACAAGTTAGGAACATCGATAACCTAGACATCTGGTGTGACATCTCGGATGGACGCGTGCGACCATATTTACCCAAAAGTCTGAGACGCCAAGCTTTTGAAGCAGTAAATGGATTGGCGCATCCCAGCGGTCGTACAACTGCAAAGTTACTTAAGCAGCGGTTTGTCTGACCAGGAATTTACCGTGAAGCCACCCTCGGGTCCCGACAATGCGTTCCTTGCCAGCGGGCAAAAAGCCATCGCCACACACGCAGCCCGGTGAAGAAGATCGATGTTCCTGACAATCGTTTCGAGCACATCCACGTCGATCTGATTGAGATTCCTACTATCCGTACCTTACGCTACTGTCTTACCATCATCGACCGCTTCAGCAGATGGCCTGCAGCTATTTCACTATCCAACACCACCGCGGAGACTGTCGCGACAGCTCTGTCTACACAATGAATCTGCATGTTTGGCTGCCCACTCACTATAACAACGGATCAGGGAACTCAATTCGAATCCTCATTGTTTGCTGAGCTGGCTAAAATAATTGGAGCCGAAAGGATACGTACAACCGCATATCACCCTCAGTCAAATGGCATCGTGGAGAGATGGCACCGTACCCTCAAGGCCGCCCTGATGTGTAAGTCTCACATAGCATGGTCGGATCTCCTGCCTACAGTTCTGTTGGGGACTGCGCTCAGCGTTTAAGGCGGACCTTCAGTCATCGCCAGCCGAAATAATGATTGTTGGCACCACTATTCGTATCCCCAACGAATTTTTTGAGTCGCACACTCCAACCGCCTTCAGCAAGGATCATCTACTCACCGAGCAACTACGTCAACATATCAGGGCAGCCCGACCTACTCCTGCAGCGCATCACGCTAAACCACCTCTTTTCGTTTGTAAGGACCTGAGAACTTGTACGCACGTTTTCCCATTTACACGGGACCTCATCGGGTAATACGCCGGGTTGATGACAAGATCAATATCATCAGCATTCATGGACAACAGAAGGCCATATCAGTCGACCTCCTGAAGCCTGCCTTCTTAGCTGAAGCTGACGCTAGCGAAGACCACCACGAGGATCCACCGCCTGACCAACAGATTTCGCAGCCACGTACGCCACCGAGCCCTGCACCTGCAGCTCCAGAATTTATACCGTTACCTTCACCACCTGGCGAAGTGACTGGAGGGGGAGTAGATGTGGCGCCCAGACTAAAGCCCAGTCTGGCAACACGGCGCAAACAAATACTAACGCCAAGACCTTTCCTGGAGGACAATATCTTCTAATATAATCAGACTGGACACACTACATCTTCAGCTTCGCCGCGCAACCAGTTTACGGCATGAAATTAACATTCCATTGTCTTTCTACATCAAATAAAGCGGTAACTACATGAGTTACCATAGGTTCTTTGGCCTCGACTGAGATTTTTCGCCGGCCAGTAAACTACGTAACAAGTGGCGCCCGAGCAGGGACCTGATAGGGAGAAATACCAGGAATATTTCCACCTGTATACAGAGTGTGAAGCCTCGAGGAAGGTGATGTAACCTCAAAATACTACGAAAGTAACTCAAAAATTTAAAACAAAGTAACCACGACCGGACCCAAGCCCACCTGGATAAAACCGCGATACCGTAAGTCTCCGCGACCGAGTGCCAGTGATAATCAATAGACAAATTTAAAGCCAAACCTACCGAGAAGGCCAGTGAGAAGGGCGCTAAGACCCAACCTGAAGACGACATAATCTGCCAAGCGCGGATATGGACCCGGACCTGAGTTAGTTCCACGTAAGATTAAGAACCTGGGGGTCTCCAAGCGGTGGATTTATGCTCGGCTAAAAAGTGAATTAGTAGCCTTTTCCGAGGAATTCGGGTTTCCTGCCGACGGCGTTGTCGATGACCTACGCCGAAGCTTCGCGACTCTAGTAAGAGTTCGAGCAGACCCAGAAGGATGGACTCGACTGGCTGACTTGGAAAGGCGGTACACGACCCGGGCAACAGTCCAGCGCCTCCTAACGAGAACCACTTTACCAGGCCCAAGCACTGAGGCGAACACCGGAATCTCTCTCCCAAATCGAAATCCTCCTAGTATCCTTGTCTCTGCCCCTCCTCCATCCGATCTGACCCTAGAGAATACGTCCGAGCCGAGTGCTGACCGTCGTCACCGCGAGTATATCTGCGTGCCGGAGAAAATCCGCAAATGGGGTCTCCAATTCGATGGCTACTCGGACCCAATCGCGTTTGAAGAACAAGTAGAGAGCCGGGCATTATCCTATGGGATAGAACTAGGACTACTCCCCCGGCCCCACGCTCACCACCCGAATCCAGACAAGCAATGCCGGCTGGTGTTAACAGAGGGATGACGGCGGATCGCCGAATTGACTTACGGGACGCGTATTGGAATTGCGGGGAGACTGGACACCTCAGCCACGACTGCAGAAACCCGCGACGGTACTCTGTTGGGACTGCGGACGTAGAGGCACAGTCAAATGCTGCAGACGACCCAACCGGGAAACGCGCGACCGGCGGAATCCGCCGGGAAATAACCCAGCCGAGCCCCGCCAGTAAATGCACCATTAAGTATAGTGAGGGAGAGGATTGCAGCCGAAGTCGACATTGGGGGGCACACGCGTCTAGCCACCATTGACACCAGAGCCACCCGAAGTTTCATAAGCCAAGACATCCCCGAGATAGTCGGTCAACCCCACCAGTTCCGTGAGTTCCAAACCCAAATCAATATGGCTGACAAGTCGGGGGTAGAGATCACAAAATTACTCCTGGCGGACATAACGCTTGCACGGAAAACGACTCAGGTGTCCCTTTTAGTCATGCCAACCATGCTGAAACCCTTGATCTTAGGGATGGATTTTTTGGCTACTATAGGCACTACCCTCCGATGTGGAGGCAGAATTTGGTTAGACAGGATGCCACAACACAGGACACACACACGTAATCGAGATCCCGACCCAGACCACCAAGTTCCCCTCGCCAGATCAATGTCACGAGAGCTACACCAACCCCGACCCCGGAGCCACGGCTAGGCATCAGCAAACACGAGAAAGGATTACGGAAGATCCCGGGTATGGATGCAACGGAAGAACAAGGACGGATAATGCTAGATGAACAGGACGGCGTAGGGCTACGCAGCGAGGAAAGAACAAAAGAGCAAAGCCACTGCGGAAGACGGGAAGGGAAGAACACAGAAGAACGCCCGAGTCATATGCGGAGGCCAACGCCAGGAGAAACCGCGAAGGATACAACGAGGAGCAGCATGAAATCCCAGAGACAGAGCCAGAGACCCAGAACTCACGAAAACCAGATCCCGGAAGCCAAGAAAACGCTTGCGCGATCCCGCCCCATGTCCTAGCATTGCTCAATGAGCAGCTAGCCCTGGCCATGCAACGAATCATAGATGAACAGGTGGATACCCTACTGGGACAGGGATGCATAGAGCCGTCACAGAGCCCTCACAGTGCACATTTAGTCCAAGTAAGAAAGAAGACCGGCCAGTGGCGCATGTGTGTCGACTACCGGCAGCTAAACGCGAAGTCCTTCCCGGACGCGTATCCGCTGCCGCGTATCAATCACATCCTGGAGCGACTAATTCCACCTTGGACTTACGCAAAGGTTATTGGCAAATACCTATGGCGGTCGAGAGCCGAGCGTGCACTGTGTTCACAGTACCCGGACGTGGACAGCATCAATGGCGAGTTATGCCCTTCGGTTTGCACTCAGCACCAGCGACATTCCAGCGAGCGTTGGATGGTGTGATCGGACCAGACCTTGACCCACACGCCTTTGCCTACCTTGACAACATTATCGTCATAGGGGCCAGCCTGGAGGAACATATGGATAACCTGCGCAGGGTGCTCGAACGCTTGAAGAGAGCAAACCTGCGGATCAACCAGGAAAAGTGCTCTTTCTTCAAGCGAAAGCTGGCCTATCTAGGACACGTGATCAGCGACAGAGGAATACACACCGACCCAGACAAGGTAGTGGCCGTACGGAACCTGAACTCTCCAACCAACCTGAGAGAGCTAAGGAGATGCTTCGGGATGGGTTCATGGTACAGGCGTTTCGCATCCGTAGTACAGCCCATGACGAACCTGCTGAGGAAGGGCCAGCGATGGAGATGGGAACAGGAACAACAGGATGCTTTCGATCTTCTCAAGAGCCTGCTGACCAACGCACCACTGTAGGTATGGCCAGACTTCTCCGTAAAGATGACTCTTCAGAACGATCGGCAGCAACTACGGACTCGGAGGAGCTCTGATTCAGGAAATCAGCGGAACTAAATTACTCACCGTCAGCCAGCTGGCGTACAGGGGGAAAAACGGGTGAGAAATCACATGCCGTAACTGTCCGCACCGCTGGAAGTGCGACTATACTCTCCCCGTGAGGGCGGCTGGCAGCAGGTCTCAGTAGGTCATGTCTCTGCTGAGGATGCTGACGAATGGTAGTCCGGCGGGGAGAAGAAAACTTCTGCCCAAAAAAGTACCCCAATCCAAGGTGGAACAGCTTATGCCGAGGGATGCGTGTCCGGGGGTGCTTGGACTCTAGTATGCGAACTCTGTTGGACCGGCTGACCCATCAGTTTCAACTATGCTTACCACGGTATGCGGGCTCTGCCATGGCGGACCATCCCCATCCCAGCATACTCGTGGGAACAAAATATGAATACATCCGAAAATAAAAAGAAAAATATAGGTGACCGCCAAACCTTAAGGGCGGCTGGGGACGCTCCCCTTACAAAACTGTGCTCGAAGACGCCTGGCGGTCGAGCGCTTCATCCGGTGGCCGGAGCTAAGGGGAAGGGTGAACCAATGGGTCCGCCTTGTGGCGTGACCGGGGGCAAAAGCGGCGTGACCGCAAGCGACTCTAAAAGTGAACCCACCCCCGGATGCTCGGCCCAGCAGCAGCAGAGGAAGAAGAAGACGCTCTACCATGAGCGGAGAAGAGCGGCCTTCATCCTCGCGCGAGCCAATCCAGTCATAGAGGCGAACTCAGAGCATGCGGGTCTTATTAGATGGGCGAAAGGCATCCTGCCAGATTTCCAGCCTACCAAGGCGGGGAAGGAAGCAGCACCCAAAGCTCTACCATCCGACCCTGACGCGAGCAGGAGCGCTGTCAAACGCCAGCAGTCTGCGGAGGTGGTCCTTCGCCGAGGTGACCAGAGGCATTGGATCGTTGGGGAACTGCACAGCATGTTCGTGGAGGAGCTGCTGGCGTCTGGTGGTGCACTGCCTCGCTGCGAGGATGCCGGTTGGCATCAGGGCGGTATTAAGGCAATCGCGTGCGAAGACGCAGAATCGGTCGCATTTTACAAGAGGGCTGATTGGGTGAAGTGTACCCCGGTGCGAAGCTCGCCCACATTGACTGTCACACAAGCCAGCGGAGCCGGAGAAAATACTCAAGCTGATGCAGGTGAGTAATGACTGGCGAGTAGCCAAGGTGGCGAGTAGCTCTGTGACGGAGGTCCGAAGCGCCAGGTTGTCCTGACTCTTAATGAGGGGTCACAGTTGAGGTGCTGAGGAAGAACGGGGGGATTCTCCGGTACGGCTTCGACAGCGTGGCGTGGGTCTGGGCCTAATTATTGGGTGCGATGCAAACGCGCACCACCATCAGTGGGGCAGCACTGACACCAATGACAGGGGTGAGTCCCTTTTTGATTTTAACCTTTTATCTACTGGTGGGAAATTCGGGTAACGAATCCACCTTTATTACTAATAACCACAGGGAGGTACTAGATATCACCCTTTCTAAATCCCTCAGGGATACCCTGAAGTCGTGGAGGGTGCTGGAGAAACACTGTTTCCCTGACCACAGATACGTCCAATTCACGCTAGGCTTCGATAGGTTCAACCCAGTCACTTTCCGTAAACCCCGGAGAACTGACTGGGCGAAATATAGATCCCAGCTGAGTAAGATCCTCATACCCCCTCCAGCCCCAACCAACTCGTACTACTGTCCAGAGGTGCTGGAGCACTTCGTTAAAACCTTCACCGATGCTTGTAGCACGGCTCTGGACAGGTCCTGCCCCGTAGTAGGAATGGGGGGAAGACGGGGAAGAAACAACCGTGGTGGTGTAAAGAATAAGGCTGCCTCAAGAACACCGCGAGGCAGTTTTTCAATTTAGGCGGAGCGCCATCTAAAACAACACAAAACTAACTTGTCCCTATACAACAGGGAATTAAGAAGGGCCTGTCCGACTTTTTCTCAGGTATCCAGGATTACTCAGAGGCGTCTAGGCTCAGGAAGTTCCTCTCGACGACGACTTCAAACAAGGGCTTCGTCAAGCGTCCTGACGACAGCTGGAAGACCTCTGGCGAGGAAACCCTCAGTGTTCTTCTGGATGCCCACTTCCCTGCATGCACGTCTCAGAGCAGCCCGCCCAACCCTCCGACATGGCGGGGTCCGTCCGTAATGGGATACCTCCTTAGTGAAAGAACAATCAATTGGGCAATTAACAGCTTTAGCCCGTAAAAGTCCCCAGGGGTGGACGGTATCATACATGCACAGCTTAGCTATGTAGCCGAACTATCCACCCCCTGGCTTCGACTGATCTTTTCGATCATCCTTGACACAGGAGTCATTCCGAGTGGATGGTTCCCCTCAAAAGTTGTGTTCATCCCCGAGGCAGGCAAGCCTTCGCACTGCACGCCTAAGGACTACAGGCCGATAAGTCTCTCATCGCTTCTACTCAATACGCTAGAGAGACTCATTAGTCAGCACCTATTAATCTTTATTCCCCAAGCATCCTTATTAGAATACCAACATGCGTAAAGGAGAGGCAGATCAACAGAAACAGCAATCGCTCACCTCACTAATTGAAAAATCGCTCCACGGAAAGGAGTTCACACTCGTCACCTTCTTGGATATATAGGGCGCTTTCAACAACATTCTTTCCGGCCAATCACAACTAAGCTGGGGATTGATTACGCACAGTGGGTCTCATTGACCGGATCTTGCGTAGCATATCGGTGGAGGCAACACTGGGGGAGTCAACCAGCTCCAGACAAGTCAACAGAGGCACACCCCAGGGCGGAGTCCTCTCCCCTCTCCTATGGAATGTGGCGGTCAATGAACTGTTACAGGGCATAGAAGAGGGCAGCTGTCGGGTTGTGGCCTACGCGGATGATGTTGCTTTAGCGTTCACGGGTAAATTCCCGCAAACCCTGTGTGACAGGATGAGTAATAGCCTTCAGTTTCTAGCGGATTGGACTGCCAGATGCGGTCTGGTAGTAAATCCAGCAAAGACTGTACTGGTCATTTATTACGAGGAAATAGAAAGTCCCCAAGATGGTACCCCCTAAGCTCTGCGGGGTACCTCTCCCCCTTAAAAATCAGGCCAAGAATCTAGGCCTTATCCTAGACAAGAAACTCGATTGGTCCCTTAACACGGTCGAAAGGTTCAAAAAGGCCACAATCGGGCTATATACTTGACGTAAGGCCATTGGGCTAAAATGGGGAATGACCCAAAAAATTGTACCATGGCTGTACACGGCTATTATCTGCCCGATACTCCTCTACGGAGGGGCAATCTGGTGGCCCTCAAGTGGTCCACATTCCTGGGCAAACTAAGAAGGATTCAACGCATGACCGAGATCTGTATAACAGGCGGCCTACGCACGACTCCTGGAGACGCATTGGATGTTCTCCTGGACATCCTCCCAATTTAAATAATGGGAGAGATGACCGCGTCACTCTCGGCACTAAGGCTGAATGGCGCGGGCTTGTGGAAAAAGTCGAGTTTTGGGCACACGAATCTCGACTGTACTCCACTCATTATTGAGGGGAACTCTGATTACTGTGTCCCTTCTGATCACCCAATCACACCCTTCCAAGTTCACATTCCGGACAGAGCGGAATGGAACCTGGGACCACCTGGACCGCCGAGGTCCCTTCATATCTTCACGGATGGCTCTAAATTAGATGGCCGGGTGGGAGGAGGTATGTACTCTGAGCACCTGGGACTAAACATCTCTTTTTGGCTACCCGACCACTGCAGCGTCTTTCAGACAGAAGTTTATGCCATCAAAGCAGCCCTGGATCTGCTCCCCCCATCCGGGGGGAGCCCCAATTTGCATATTCTCGGATGGTCAGGCTGCCCGGAAATCCGCAGATCTCTTCACGAGATGGCGGAGCAGTACGACCTACACGTCGTCTGGGTCCCAGGCCATAGGGACATGAAGGGCAATTGCGCTGCAGATGAGCTTGCCCAGCAGGGTACAACCTACCCTTCTCTGCCGGAGAGGGAGTCTTTTGATACACAAAGCGCTCCAAGGAGCTACTATCACTAAGCAGGGAAAGCTGCGCCGTTAGGGCATTTACTGGTCACTGGCTGCTTGGCACACATGCGTAGTAGAGGTCTGCACGAATGCACTCAAAATTTCGGATATTTGAGTACAACAAGCCTGAGTCTCTATTCGGCGTGCCGAAACGATGTCAAATAAGTGAATTACGGATTGGTGAGTGTTGTTTTCCTTGTAATCGGAATGAGTGGAATTGAAACCGGAACGAAACGGATAGAATGAGTGAGTGAAGAGGAAATGTTTCAAGTACTCGGATAAAATTTCGGCATTTTCGTCATTCATTGCTTAAAGTGCAAATGCAGCAGACCAGCAAATTTACTAATAAGAATGCAGAGCTTGGAGGAAAGCGTAGGTACTTTAGTAATTGCGTATGTACAACATAATATATGTACATACATAATAAAAAACAAACACGCATTAATTTTGGCGTCACCAACTTAGGTGCACAACTAACCGAGTACTCGGTCGGAAAACTCATTCGTCTATTTCTTCGGCTTTCGGATATGGTAAATTTTTTACTCATGCCTTTACCACATTTGCCAAATCCGTTTTACTCAATGTCTCACTTAGTCAAACTGAACTTTGAGTGAGAGTACAAAATGCTGCTTTGACTGTATTCGTGCACACCTCTAATGCGTAGATGCTGTCAGTGCACCACAATGATTTTTGCAGAATCTGCAGAGACTGTTCTCCACCTCCTTTGCCAATGCCCAGCCCTAAGCAGACAAAGACTGAAATACCTTTGCACTTTATCTTTGCGGATCTTCCTGAAGTAAGCAAGACATCTCCAAGGCAGATAACCCAATTCATTCAATGATCGGGTTGGTTCTCCCTTACTAAGGATTGGTCTTTGGCCCTTGAGAACCCGCTACAGACGGGGATCTCAGCCTATGCGGCATCACAAGGAGCCTCTTTAGGCTTAAGTGGATGGCCAAGCTCTACGAGCCGGTCGTCACCGCCCTAACATAACCTAACCTATGGGGCATTCGGAAGCTCCGGTGTTACCTCGAGGCTATAGGTTTGACGTGATTACCGACCACCTGGCCCTTAAGTGGCTTGATCATATCGAGAGCCCAACAGGGAGGATCGCGAGATGGGCCCTAGAGCTCCAACAATACCAATACGATGTACACTATCGCCGGGGAAAATACAACGTAGACGCCGACGCCTTGTACCGACAGCCCCTGGAACACCTACAGCTGCTCGCCTAAGACAGCCACTAGTGCAAGTGACTCCATCGGAAATTTCAAGAGGTCCGGAAAGAACCGCAGAAGTTCCCAGATTATACCATTGAAAACGGAGAACTCTATCGACATCTGGGACACCGCCCCGATGACCAAGATTGTATCCCCTAGAAATTGTGCGTACCCAACAAACAGCGGGCACACACTTTGCAAGAATGTCACGATTCCCCCACGGCGGGACACCTGGGTATTCGGAAAGCTATTCTCCGGATCTCGCTAAAATATTACTGTCTCCGGGTGTTCCGCGACGTACAACGACACGTACGCCAATGTCTTCCATGCCAGAAGTACAAGTCGGAACAACGGCAACAAGCCGGAAAGATGCCCACCCGACAAGTCAGCGAACCGTTCGGCATCCTATGCGCCGACTTCGTGGGGCAGTCTCCCCGATTCACGAAAGGGAATACAATGCTCCTCGTCTTCTTCAACTGTTTCACGAAGTGGGTCGAATTTGTACCCTTACGAAAGGTGACCACGGCCACTCTGATTCGAGCCTTTCGCGAAAGGATGCTAAGTCATTTTGGAGTGCCGAGGAAGATGGTGTGTGGTAATGGCAGCCAGTTTACGAGTAAGGCAATCAGGGACTTTCTCAAGGAGACGGGAGTGGACCTTCAATTCACCTTCATTTAAAGAAAATACAGAACCCTCGGCTACGTTCGGGAACGGCGTACGGCGGGAGGTCCACCAATCGCCAAGCAGTGCAACTCGTAATCGCCAGAGGCCGGTGAGAAACAGCATTACCGATCGCCGAGTAGTGCGAGGTGTCTCTGCTTAATACGAGTAATATCAAAGCTAAATGCCAAGCAGGGCGAGTCTCCGCTACACCTCGCTCAACAACCGATCACCAAGCAGTGCGATCCGTTGCCACCAGGGGGCGCATGAGTTAATTGCGCGACTGGCAGCCGTCAAGCAGTATGGCCGCCAGATAGCGGGTAATAAGAATATAGATATATAATCAATGTGAACAATCAGCGACAAGGGGCTTTCACTCCTTCAATCCATCGGCATCCACACTCTATTATACATGGTCCTAACTACAGGTTCCACCCTTCTATACAAATTTGTTGTGTAGGTTCCTTGGCCTCGACTGAGATTTTTCCCGGCCAGAGAACTACGTCACACCTTTTTGTCTACGACCAATATTGGGGGACTTCGACTCTTGGATAATGCCGTCGTATTGTAAGGAAGAGCCTCATTAGGATCAGCAAAAGCTTTTCTAAAAGAGCACTTTTAATAAAGGGCGGTGCGTCCGGGCAATCTACGTTGGTAAAATTGACATCGGGACAAGTGTGAAAATCAATGTGCTCTACTTCGGAGCCCAATTTGAGCTGGTCGGAAGCTAGGCACAGCGACGCGCCGGCCTGCTTTAACAGGTCTAGGCCAACGATCGCGTCTAAGGAAGTCAAGTCTGGTAGTATACAAAATTTAGCTTTTAGGTTAAAAATGGACACAAAATATTTTTTAGTGGTGGGATGGTTCCAAGTGTTCTTTCCGGCACTTCCTGCTAGTTGGCTTGTGAAGGGGCCTGTTGGCGCTCCTGTACTTTGGAATACTGTCTACGGTCCCTATCTTCCTGGCTTCTTGCAAACGAGGCTGCGAAGGTGTACCTTTCGTGGTTGGATTCCACTTCTTGTGCCAGAAGGAGTGCTGATGGCATGTCTTTCGGCTTTGCCGCGAACAGCACATCTGTGAGGTTGCATCTGTGTCCCGAGAGGAAAACACACAAGGCGTTATCTCGGAAATTTTCGCATAGAGCAGTCGCTGCCGCCACATCATATGACATAATTACTTTGTTGGTTAGCAAGGTGAGTTTTTTCTTAACCTCGTCGTAGTAATGGAGGATCGTGAGGTTTCCCTGTCGGAGGGTGCCCAGCTCTTGCTCGATAACGTGTATCGGCCGTATGTCACTGTACGTGAAATCAACCCGATTTATAATCGCTTCGAAATTCACTACAGTTATAATTTTCCCTGCGTCGAAAGACATTTTATCTGCGGTCAATGCGCCTCTTAGTGTTTAATATCTTTAACGTTCTTATCATATAATTCCTTATTTCTTATTTTGTTATCTTCTATCATTAATCTAGCTCTTTAATACGCTTCTTCTAACCTATACTTCGATTCCTTAGAGTAGTCATCCACATTGAATAGTGGCTCTATTTTATCTATGCAATTAAAATGTATCGGAAAGTTCGATGCTTTACCGAATACTCATATGGACAGTAGTCATGTGCCATTGAGTGCTAAAACAATAAAATATTGAGATTTTACGTATGGGTACCATTATTCCCATTCAATAAAAGGCTTACTTAGCGGAACAAAAAACCTAAATAGGGAAGGCAGTGCTTGTCGACCAGCCATTGCACATTGGTCCAGATTTTGTTTTTTTTTTTTTGGCATAAAGTTAAAGTTTTAATGTTAATTTATCGTGTTCAAACTGTTATATTCTATTGGAAAATAGATCACATAAGATACAAATGAAAAAAATATGCATGAAAATCTTCTCTTAAGCTTTTTACGAACGTTCAAAGTAAAGCTTTTGATCAGCTGAGTGCGCGTAAGGAATTTGCGCTGTTTTTTCTGTTTACTTTGGCAAATCATACGTGGCTTACTAAGCTCCCAAAAATTTAACCCTTTCGCTCCCAACGTTGCTTGTAAGCAATTTCTATGTTTTCAGAGCTAACTGCTCATTCTTTATGACATCGGTGCTTTTATGTGCCTACTCTAAATATGAAAAACAAAAATCGCATTTGGAGATTACTTGCAGAAAATATTTGCCATAAACAGCACGCGCATCACAATAATTATTGTTTCGATATTCGGTGGAACTTTTGAAATTAGTAATTTACATTTATAATACTTTAAAAAGAACCAACGTATAAACAAATAATTATTTAGCAAAGAGTTAACTAGACAGTGGTATAGTCAAACTTAGTTAAAAGTGAACAATAAGTAAATAAATATTTTTCAAAGTTGCAAAGTTGCTTGTGAGCAACCTTGGGCATTCGTGGTAATAAATTTGTTTGCATTTAGATATGAAACCGAAAGTGAAAGGTTTGTCTAACGAAGAAATTGAACGGGCTTTAAACTTCGATTGGGATGTTTCTACTGACGAAGACTGTACTGGAAAAGAATTTAGAAGGAAATCTTGAAAGGGGAGAAAGTATCGAGATTGGCCTTCTGGAAAATACAGTGATTGAACGATGTGAACCTGACACTTGCGTTGTTGTTGACAGTTGCTTAGAGAAATTTGATCCTAAGACGCTAAAGTGGAGAACAAGGCCGTTTGTAGCTCCAGAGAGTATTTGGGAAGATACCAAAACTTTTGAAGTCAGGGAGATAAAGATGCTTGTGGAGTACTTTTACACATTTTTTGATACTCAGATAATTCATTTAATGGCAAGGCAAACTGATATATATAGTTTGCAGGAGCACGGTATTGAACTTAAATGTACTGATGAGGAAATCAAACGCTACATTGGCATTTTATTGTAGTTGGGTGTTTTATAACTACCGCAACTCAGAATGGCATGGGCAAAGGATTTAAAGCTTACCGCAATAGCTGATTCAATGTCGCGTGGGAGATTTGAAAAAATAAAACAATGCTTACATTTCAACGACAACGCCAAACAATTACAAAAAGGAGATTCCAACTATGATAAACTCTACAAGATATGCCCTTTGCTCAGAATTCTCAAAGAAAATTTTTTAAAACTACGTCAGGAAGAGCATCAAAGTGTAGATGAGCAAATAATTGCATTCAAAGGTACGCTTTTAATTTTTATACCCTTGCAGGGTATTATAATTTCAGTCAGAAGTTTGCAATGCAGTGAAGGAGACTTTTCCGACCTTATAAAGTATATATATTTTTGATCAGCATCAACAGCCGAGTCTATCTAGCCATGTCCGTCTGTCCGTCCGTCCGTTTCTACGCAAACTAGTCCCTCAGTTTTGAAGCTATCTGAATGAAACTTTGCAGACAGTCTTCTATATGCTCTCACTACTATATAAGTCGGAACCGGCCGGATCGGACGACTATATCATATAGCTGCCATAGGAACGATCGTTAAATTTTATTGAAAAAAATTATAAATTTTTAAGAAATTTGCATACAATATGAGATCTGACCATTTGGTATTATTTTAGAATTTCGGTTTTAATTGTATCAAAATCGGACAACTATATCATATAGCTGCCATAGGACCAATCGGAAAATGTTGAGAAAAAAATCTAACTAAGCCAATTTTCCACAGATTTTCATAAAATTTGAGACATGGCCATTTTGTATTATTCCAGGATATCGGTTTTATCAAAATTGGACCACTATATCATATAGCTGCCAGAGGAATATATATATCTGTTTGGCTTTGTTGCTTGCAACATTTTTTTCCAACAACATTCTGCACTGGCAACATTTATTTTATGACAGTACCCGAGGAAGCGGAAAAGTCAGAAAATTTTTCTTCTTCTTCTTCTAATTACTGCAAGGGTATTGAAACTTCGGAATGCCGAAGCTAGCTTCCTTTCTAGTTGTTTTTAAATTTGCTTTATTTTTATTAATTGTATTTTTTTTTTGCAGGTCGATCCACGTTTAAGCAATATAATCCAACCTCATAAATGGGGTTTTAAAATGTTTACGCGGGCTGGAATATCTGGTTTATGACTTTACGCTATATGTTGGAGAAGGCACTTGTCCTTCTTATGGTTTGGGAATATCTTCTGGTGTTGTCTTATATTTGGCAAATTCTTCCCAAAGACAAAAATCTTAAACTATATTTTGATAATTGGTTTACGTCTGTAAGCCTTCTGATTTCGTTGAAGGAAATAGGAATCTTTGCAACAGGTACTGCACGTAAAAGTCGCATAAGAAATTGCCAACTGCTCTTAGATGCGGAATGAAAGGGTCTTTTGACATTAAATGCGAAATTAACCATAATCTTGTGTGTGTAAAAAGGTTTGACAATAACTGTTCAACTAATATCTTCGTGTGAAGGTGATCAGCCTGTTGGAATATGCAAACGTTGGAGCCCAAAAGAAAAAGCTTACATTGCAAATGCTTTTTAATATATTTTATAAAATCTTTAGTTTTTTGTGTTATAAGCTGAGTTAATAAATCAGCGAAAGGATCGCAGGTAACTTTTTTTAACACATAACTTCTTATGGCTTCTTCCGAGCGGTTGTTGCTGCTCCAAATTTCCAGAAGGGCCACGTGATCAAACTCATACGCATCTAGTTAAACCCAATTATTTTTAAAAGGAACAAAAAGTCGCAAAAATGCTTAGTATATGATAACAAGGAAAAATATGATCAATTAAAAAAAAAAATTTTTTAAATGATAGGTTTATGCCAAAAAAACTGACTTTTTACCCATAGTGCATTGATATTTCAAGGCTAGCTATTGTTGCTTCATACAATAAAGGTATGGGTGGAGTAGATTTGACAGATATGCTGATGGAGCTCTACAAAATTAACCACCGATCAAAAAAGTGGTACATAAGAATTTTTTATTGGTGCCTGGGAACATCCGTTACAAATGCTTGGCTACTGTATAGGAAACAATTGAAATTGGTAAACCCAAAGCAAAAACAAATTCCCCTTATAAAATTGCACATGAACTTTTACATTCCACTGGCGCTACTTCATTTAATAAAAGGAGAGGTCGACCAACAAATGCAGAAAGAGAAAGCTTGATGGTATCATTGGGATCCCCAAGCAGTGTTTCTTCGCATCAAATCAGACAAATCCTTAAGTGTCACAACGTTATAATAAAGTTGAACATTGTTTAGTTTTTGGAGAAAGAGGACGTTGCAGACTGTGCAAAACTGCAACACCGATGACCAAATGCCTTAAATGCAAAGTCCATCTGTGGTGCAATAACAATAAAAACTGTTTTTTGTCATACCACACTTAAATTATAATTATAAAGAAAAACATTTTATATTCTGTGAATTATAAAGTGTGGTAGTGGTGTGTAAGCATTACCACTACTGCCCAACGTTGCTCACAAGCAACTTTCGCTACCGCCCAAACTAATGGGCCTAGCATACTAAAATTTGTTGCTAATTTTTTTTTTTAAATAAATGTAAAAACACTAATGATACAAAAAATTTTAATTTCACGGGGAAAAAGTTGGGGTCGAAAAGGTTAGGTAAAATATGGAAATTAAAGGTAAAGGTATGTAGTTTTTAATGTATATAAAATATATATGTGTTGTTATAGTATTTTAGTGCCGTCTAACGCCTTAGTTATGTGATTTATAGCAAAAAATTTAACTGTGTCCCCTGTCTTTCGTGGAGTATAACTGACAAGCTGACAAGAGCTGATAAAAGTTAAGAACGTAAGTTTGTAGGTTTACCCTATGTTGTTGATGGCTATGTAATATCTTTTAACCATTTTTGCCCCATTTCTAATAATTCGATATTAAAAAGACCAGGTGCAGTTCCGGCATAGCGACCTTTTCGATGAGAAAATTATTAATATAGAATTACAAAAAGAACAAGATTATTCATTCAAAAAATATATATATATAATAAAAATCTCATAGAAAATTAAGAAAGTTAATTTTTCTGTATTTAATACAAAAAAGTATAAAATTTGTTTTAATTCCGAGGATATTTTAGTAGTTTGTATTGGAGGCAAAAAGGGGGCGTGGTCACACGGACACCAAATGTTTTTTACAAACTTGCTATAACATAACAACAAAATGTGTAAAGTTTCATATCTATAGCTTCATTTTTGGACTTTATACAAAAAAAATTTAAATCTCGACCAGTGTGCATTGTTCAAAATATTTGCTTCGTATATATTTAGTCGAGTCGCGATCGAACTCTCGTTGAGTGCAGACGTGCCTACGGACGAACGCACCGTGGTGTGGATTTTCCAAGTGTTTTTCGCTGTGAAAAGTTTAATTAAAACTCTCAAAAACGTACAGACAATTAGGCCAAGGCCTAGCGTGCGTGTAATAACCGATCGCAAGTCGATGCGACGTGTTTTCAAGCTGCAAATTGCATTTAATTTTATTTGCAAAAGTGAAAACTTAGACACGTGGTCAGCCTATCAGCTGACTGGTGTTACCAGTCGACGGATGAACTGGTTCCGATAACCAGAACCAGTATCGACATAGGTGGCGCCACTATCCCTATAGTTTCGAATTCCCCCGCCAGAGGCGACAACCAGTTCCGTTAAGCTCCAACACTAGGCGCTTGTCAGACTGCTTATTCGAACCGGCCAGCACGTTGCTCCTTTATCATCAACTGGCACACAGCTCCTATTGCAACTAGCATCAAACGTAAGAAAAATGAGAAAAAACACTACCTTTCTTGGGAATCCGATGACTCACTCGAGTCAGGCGAGGCACGGAGGAAGAATCCAGTGAAGCATTCTCTTAAAATTGACGGACCCAGCACAAGCAGAGCCGCTGCTCTAGCGGGCACTGACAAGGAAAGCTTCTCCCCCCTCAAGAACTTTTTGATGAAATCCAATTAAAGGTTTCAAACCTCCCAGCCCCGAGACGAACGCGCCTATAGGGTAGTCATCAAAGGCCTTCACTACTCTACAGACCTAGAGGAAATTCGGGATGAGCTACGCCGCCATGGACACAAGGTCAGGGACCTCTACAACCCCACCCAGAGAAGCACCAAAAAGCCTCTCAACATCTTTTTCGCTAACATCGACCAAGAAGAACAAGGAAGCTTATCAAGTTAAGCAACTTTGCAGATCAGTGGTGACAATTGAGCCACCGATAAAGTTAATTGACGTGCCGCAATGCTATCGCTGCCAGGGATTTGGACATACTCAACGTTACTGCCACCTGGAGCACAGATGTGTCAAGTGCGGAGACGGTTACCCAACCGTAGAGTGCAAAAATAACAATAAGCCGGCCCATTGCTTACACTGCGAAGGACCACACGCAGCCTCATATAAAGGTTGGCCCGCATACAAAACGGCCAAAAGCATGCTCGCAGGTAGCTCCACGCGCATACAATACCGTTTAACAACAGTAAGGTTACTCCTAACTTCAGCTATGCCAACTCAGCTATGCCGGCAATTGATGGGACTCGTGTCATCCCTCAACCACAGGCCAATACCGATAACTTGATGGAAACTATGTATAATTTTACCCGGTTCCAAATGGGGACACAAAGCCGCCATATTTCTGTATGAATTTTGTCCCGTTTTACTCCACTTACACATCTCTTTTAATTTTTGGGAATTTTGGAACACCAACCATCCAGCCCCGACCGCAACATTTTGGTCCTTCGAGCCGGATATCCCAGCGCTTTTTCAGAGATAAGAACGGTGTCAAATTCTCACCACATATGTATGTATAAAGTCATGCATTTATTACTGCAATCCAATTTATTGCTCACTATCAATAAGTGCAATAATATATGTATGTATGTGTGTTATGTGCTATATGCATCCACGCCAATTCATGTTTATTCCAAAAGCTCAACTTTTTAATAAGATGATTTAGTACAAGTTCGCCAACTAGACATTTCTATACAACTTAAACATACATACATTCCATGTATGCTGGCCGATCTATGAACATACATATGGCCATTACATCTGCATACATCTGTATTTGTATGGTCAAATAAAAAGGGATCAGAAATTGGTCCCATCCAACATACAGTGGCTCACAGCTTATTTTGTGCAGGGGTAAACGTGATGTTCAAACTCGTATAGCTGCAAACTATACAAGGTATTAACAAAATTTAAATGCAATTATGTTAAGTATAATTTTGGCCTTTTTTCTCTCTAAGGCTCAATTTCTCGGTGACTGGACCAAGTCATCTTTCATCTATCTTGGGAAAACACGAGGCTTCCCAACGCTGGATGCCACCATTCACGCCCAAACCATGACATTATCAACAGCGCATGTACTGCAGTCCGATTTGACTATCCAGATTCTAAAGTGGCGTTTCTTTAAGTATGTTTTCAATTTTTTTTTTTAATAAATCCCAGCACGCCTTTGGCCCATGCAAGAAATATGATCTGAAAACGAAAGCTTAGGATCTAGACGAACACCTAGATCATCAACAAGGGTGATTCTTTCCAAAGCGCAATCATT